>VMDO01014273.1:0-55117 GCA_007922755.1 Pedetes capensis | reverse complement strand
CTGCCCCCTCCTCCCCCTCCTCCTCCTCCTTCTTCTTCCTCCTCCTCCTTCTCTCTCTTTCTCTCTCTCTTTTCCTCTCCTTCTCCCTCTCCCTCTCTCCCTTTCCTTGTCCTTCTTTCCATCCCCCTCTAGTTTTTGAGGTCCTGAGGCCCTAGCTACCTGACCACTGGGGGCCTCTCCCCAGCCCAATGCCCTGTGATTGAAGCCTTGGGCAGGAAGAAAACACTATTTCAAATGTTTCTGCTCCCTTCAGCCTAATGGCAAGCATGAAACTCCAGCAATATCTAATGTGCTTGCCTGCCTGCCTGCCTGCCTGCCTGCCTGCTTTCTTTCTTTCTTTCTTTCTTTCTTTCTTTCTTTCTTTTCTTTCTTTCTTTTTCTTCTTCTTCTTCTTCTTCTTCTTCTTCTTCTTCTTCTTCTTCTAATAATCTTTTCTTTTTTGGCACTGGGGATAGAACTCAAGGCTTGATGCCTGCTAGGTAACTGCTCTACCACTGAGACACATCTCCAGCCTTAATATGGTTTCTTAAGAGCAAAAAGTCAGATTAAGAAGGTGCCATTTGCACCTGTCTACGGGGAGCCAGCCCTACAGAAATCTGGAAGTAAAGGGCCCAGGGAGACATAATCTGATAACATAATTTCAAAGGAAATTGCGATTAATCACAAGCCTAAGTAAATTGGGTTGGAATTTTCACCAGAGATTCCATCTTACTTCACTTCTTCCTTTGCTTTTTTATTCAACTTAACTAGTGGTTCACAGAAGAGTTTTGGATTCTTCAGCTTCTGCCCCAGGGGGGAGAAAGAGCAGGGTGAGATCTAAGTGGGCCCCAGTTAGGACATCATGTTCCAGTGAGGCGAGCCACATCTGTACCCAGGTGGCCTATTCTGCTGCGGTGGGCAGGCCATGGCCATTCCCTGGGAGAGTAACCGTGGCCTCCATTGCCTGTCTTAGGATAAAGGAGGAGTGGAACTTCGTGGCTGAGTGCCGGAGGAAAGGCATCCCCCAGGCTCAGTACTGCAAGAACGGCTTCGTGGACACCAGCGTGAGGCTCCTGGACAGGATCGAGAGGAATTCTCTCACGGGACAGAGTGCCCTCGCCAAGGACAGAGACAAACAGAGCAGTCCGTTTGTGTTTGAACTTTCGGGGGAGCACTGGACGGTGAGTCGAGGAGTCTGTCCGTCTGTCAGTAGCAAGTGGACACTTGTTGCAGCGCTGCGGCTCATGCCTACTGCTAACCTGGGCTTGGGGACTTGGCCTTGGCTGAATGAACGCTCTGGACTGTAGAGAGGGGTCTAGTGGGTGGGAGGGGCCCGTTATCTGCTCTGAACTGGGTCCTCCTGTCTTCTCTGTGAAATGCAGCACAGTCCTGGGATGAGCCCTTGGATCCCTCTAGGACTGGGAAGCTGGGCCCCTTGGGGTCTTCACCAGGGTGACAAAGTCTTTAAGGATGCTTAATTCCACTCCCCACTCCTGGCATTTAAAATAACTGCCTTGAGAAAAATTTCAATTGGCTTGGCGCAGTTGTGTGCACCTGTAATCCCAGTGATTCAGGAGGCTGAGGCAGGAGGATTGTGAGTTTGAGGCCAGAGGCAGCTTGTATGACTTGGAGAGACCCTGTCTCAAAATAAAAAATGGGCTAGAGGTGCAGCTGGGTGGTAGCACTGGCAAAGTATGCACGAGGCCCTGTGTTCAAACCCCAAGTACTGAAGAAAACAATCAGCTGAATGGCTGAACATTTCATTTATCTATTACCTACTTGTCATGGTGCTATGGAGTGACACAGGAATTTCCACAGAACCTTTATCTGGTTGTCTTGCTCTGACATTCTGAGGCTACCTGAGTTCACCCCATGGAGTTCTCCACCCTCCCCACTATGATCTGGCCAGCCTTTGCTGATGGATGCTGTGCTCCATTTTGTGAGGTGGGGGCCCCTTGTCTCTCCCCTTCAGTGCTGAGCACCTCGCTTGCAGGGCGGGCTCGGAAACACCTAGAAGATTGGATTTCTTCAGCTGGACAAATAGACCCCCAAATAGGCCCCCTGAAGTCTCTAAGCACTACTCATGACTTCATGATCTTATCTGGCACACCATCACTACGGATCCAAGGCTAGGGACACGGTGAACTTGGAAAATGATGCAGCCTGGGACAGAACTCAGGGCTCCCCACACAACTATCTTTCTGGTGTTCTTTCCTGATTACAGACTCATAAACATAAAAACACTGGTACTTGGAAATTTGGTGCAGCAAATGTTAGCTATTGGTCAACTCTCACTCTCTCTCTCTCTCTGTCTCTGTCTCTGTCTCTCTCTCTTTCTCATTACTAGGGGGCTTAACTCAGGGCCTCACACATACTTGGTAGGTGTTCTGCCACTGAGCTGCATCCCCAACCCTTTTCTTATTTTATTTTAAAAATTGAGACAGGATCTTACTAGTTTATACAGGCTGCCTCTGGCCTCAAACCTTTGATCCTTGTGCCTCTGCCTCCCATGTCACTTGGATTATAGGCGTGTGTCTGTAATCCACCATGCCCAGCTATCTGTCAACTATTTCTAAAAGCAACTACAGAGTAAGGGAAATGCAGCACAGATTTCAAAATGGAATCTACAGACAGATTTTATTTGTAGAAGATGTTCACTTGGTATGCTGTAGATAAATAATAACTAGTGAAGCTATGAGGGTGAGCCTGGTGATCTGTGATCACCAGGGTCTGATTTTAATAGCACAATTCTGAAATAGGGCTGATCTGCTATTGTGCAATGAATGGCAAATGCAACATCTTCCGCTTCTTTAGAAATGCTGGCCCAGAGGTGGGGAAGTCTAATGGGCTCATGTTCATTCTCTTGCTTTTTGATTTTTGAATAAATACTTGGTTTCTCATAGCTTTATGCATGCTGAGGAACTGCTTCTGACTGACTGATTCATTCTGTTTTAGGAGCTCCCCGATTCTTTGAAGGAGCAGACCCATCTTAAAGAATGGCACATACACAATACCCTGATTCAGATCATTCCTGCGTATATTGAAATGTTTCAGGCCATGAGGACTCTGGATCTGCCAAAAAACCAAATCTTGTGTCTTCCAGCTGAAATCGGTATGTTCTTTAGCAGGGATCTTCCAGCCTCTTGTCTGTGGTAAGCAGGTAGCCATTGGACAGCTGCAAATACTGTATTTCCTCCCCCGAGTTCCCTAAGAGATGCCGGGGCTTTCTGCAGGGTTCATACAGCTGCTTGTTCGCAGTGTCCCATTTAGGCTTCCAGAACATCATCTTACTTGCATAATTCAGCATTTACAGACATTTGACAATTGCTCAGAAACTGGAAGTCTCATCAGTGAGCAATGCTTTGTTTAGGAACCTTTTGTTTATTTCCTTTTAGTTTTAGTTTAAGAAATACAAACATGCAATAATATGATCATTGTAAGTATTGATTCATGTTGACAGGTGCCATTGAATCGGTATCCCACTCATAGCGACCCTGTGTACAACAGGAGAAGCACTATTGTCAGTGCTTCTCTGCTTTTTATAGCGTTTTCAGTGGCAGATTGATTTTTTGGGAGAGGGTTACCGGGTCTGTCTCCCAAGCCTACAGTACCTGGTGTTCTGAGGTGGTCTCCCATCTAACCAGGCCTGACCCTGCTTAGCTTCCGAGATCTGACGGGATCTGATGCCACAGGGCTATGGCTGCAGGCCATTGTAAGTATAGAATCACATAAATCACGTGTTTATGTATTAGTCCATGGATCAGTTTAGTTTAGCTTATTACTCCTCTTTGATTGATCACGATGTTATAGTTCTCAATTATTTCAGTATTCAGACTCCAGTGATTATTGTTGCCTCTCTTTCTCTTGGGGTGTGAGGAGGAAAAGGTCTAGGAGCTGCACAGGGCTCTGCCCCCACAATGGCATGGCCTAGGACCCCTGGAGTGGTGCATTCGTGTGAACATTTGCAGGAAACCAAGGCAGCATGGAGTGGCTTGTGGGTTGTTGGGCCTTGGATGCTTGTATACATCTTACCAGGTGTGTCAAGACTATAAGGCTCTGATCACCATTTTACCCAGGCTGATCCTGAGGGTGTTATGCAGCTGCTAACTTTGAGGGACGAGGTAATGTCTGCCCCAGGCAAAGAGCAGCCTTGCTGGTTGCTTGATGTAAAAGTGGTGGGTTCCCCCAGCTCCGGGTTCTTCAGCTGTGATGCACTATGTATATAGCATCTCCCTGGCTGTCTGCGTTGTCCTTGGTGAACTTGGTAAGGTGAACTTGCTATCTCTGACAGGGAGTCTCGTGTGTTCTGCTGTTGATGTTTTTAGGTGCTGTTGAGTTGGGTCTAATTCAAAGCGACCCTATATACAACAGAAGGAAACACTCCCTGAGCCATGCCTGGCACTATGCCAGTGCTTCTCTGCTGTGCATAGGGTTTTCAATGATGGATTGTTTTGGGATTGTCTGGGGAGTGGGATGCCAGGTCCTTCTCCAATTTTTGCGGTGCTGGGAAATCCAACTCAGGCCCTCAGAGAGCGCAGAGCAACACTCCACCAACTGAACTAAACCCTAGTCCCTTAGGAAGCATATGTCATAATTAAATTAATGCAAATATGGAGCCAAAGATGAATGGTAGGTTACATGCAATCTGTAAACAGTCTACTTGTCTGAATCACTGATCACATACAGGGAGCTTTGTGTACTTTTCCGTGTCTAGCTCATGTCCCATCAGAGTCCACCATCAGGCAGCAGCTGGCAGCTACATTGCTCCTCACAGTTATTGCCTGTGATTAGTTGCCCAGGTAATTTCAAAGGACTTTGCACTTGGTGAATGGTGGACCTGATACAGGCTTCATGGAGACAAATCCCCTACACTCACTTTGCCTACAGTTTCACAGAGGGTTAAACAATTAAAGAGTTAGCAAAACATACAAACGTAGAAACAAAGCCCTATAAAACAAGAACAGTACCAACAATAAAGTGCTATAATCAAGGCCCGAACTGCTCAAGAGAGACGATGAGCAGATATTTAATGTTGTTGTTGTTGTTAGGTGCTGTTGGGTTGGTATCCAACTCACAGTGACCCTGTGTACAACAGGCAAAACACTTATTATCAGTGCTTCTCTGCTATTCATAGGGTTTTCAATGGCTGATTTATTTTGGGAGTGGGTTGCCAGGTCTTTCTCCCAAAGATATTTAATAGACTGCTTCAAATACACATATAGAATTATGTTTTGTGCCTTCTCCATTATTATTATTATTATTATTATTATTATTATTATTATTTTTTTTTTGCGGTACTGGGGCTTGAACCCAGGGCCTCACGCCTGCATGCTTTGCAAGTGCTGGACCATTGAGCTGTGCCCCCAGCCCATTTTTTTTTACTTTTTGAGACAGGGTCTTCCTAAGTTACGCAGACTGCCTCTGGTCTTGAATTTGCGATCCTCCTACCTCTGCCTCCTGAGTTGCTGGGATTACAGGTGTGCGCCACCGTGCCTGACCTGAGATTAATATTTTCTAATGCCAGGTCGTTTGAAGAACCTGAAAGAACTCAATGTAAGCTTCAACCATCTGAAGAACATTCCTCCAGAACTGGGAGACTGTGAAAATCTAGAGAGACTGGATTGTTCTGGAAATCTGGAAATAACAGAGCTCCCCTTTGAAGTAAGAAATAAATATTTCTGTACCATGATTTACTTTTATTTGATTTATAACATAGGATAGTCTATACCATGGGCAAGAAGTTTTAAAAGATGACATCTACAAATTTTCCTGACATTTCTGTCACCGTATACCTGCTATTATAAGGTCTTTGAAGGTGTTATTATACTAGACTAGGACCTGAATTTAACTTTAGAAATGCTCTCAAAGGAAAATCAAGCAAAACATCGCATTTTCACATGATATTTTTATTTAATGCCCAATTAATGTATGAGGCCTATTATCTTTTATGTAGATCCTGATTTATTTATGCACCATGATGAAGCTGGAAATAGATAAAGGGGGTAAAATGTTTTTCATATGCTCACAATGGAACTAATAGTTGATTAAGTTAGTCCCTGTGGATAGGATTTAAGAAATGCATTAATTCATAAAATATTCATTAGTTCCTCTTGGTTTGTATTCATGGAGAAATGATTTTAAGTCATTTTCTGATAAAATGGAGGAGATAAAAATGAACAAATTTTATTGCCTGGTGGAACTCAACAACAGAATGAAACCCTCCCCAACACTATGCCATGCCTGGCACTATGTCAGTGCTTCTCTGATATTCATAGAGTTTTCAATGGCTGATGGTTTCAGGAGTGGGCTGCTGGGTCCTTCTCCCATTTTTGTGGTGCTAGGGATTGAACCTAGGGCCTCAGAGCACACAGAGCAAGTGCTTTCCCAACTCAGCTAAACCTCAGCCCCCTAAAAATTATTAGTTGAACTTAATTTCTGCTCTCATAAGAGTAATTAGAACATTTTACTGTTCCTTTCTAGTTAAGTAATTTGAAGCAAGTTACATTCGTAGATATCTCAGCAAACAAGTTTTCCAGTGTCCCGATCTGTGTCCTGCGGATGTCTAATTTGCAGTGGTTGGATATCAGCAACAATAACCTGAATGACCTGCCACAAGATATAGACAGGTAGCTACTTGTATTCTGCAGGTGAGGTATATAAATTCATTACTAATGCCCTTACACTGTTAACATTTTAAATATGTATAACACGTGAATATTCTTTGATATCAATTAATTTTCCAGAGTTTACTGTTTCTAGAAAATTGTAGAATAGGACACTTTCCAATCCTGCATCACACATACACATGTAGATATGATTTGAACACAACTTCATTATCTTGGTGAAATTTAATTTGCTTCTATCTTTCATAGAATGGCACTATTAACTTGTCCTTAGTCTGCAGAAGTAGGGAAAAACTTTAGCATAGAATAGAAACCTATCATCCCATGTGTGGGACACCAATGAGAATCATTTTTATCATTTTCATTTATTGATTTATTATATGTAGTCTTTCAAGTAGGATTGGTGGGCTTAGTGATTTTTTCCAATTACATTCTTGTAGCTACATCATGTTTAAAAAGAATTATTACACTAAAGCGTGTAAGATTTCCCTGCTCCTGGTACATGTGATGGGTACCAATGGATCCTGAGTTGATGAGACAAAGTGGGACTTGTTTTAGTTTGAAACAGGAGAGGAATTTTGTGAAATATTCATGGGATCAGTCAAGATTTTGCAAATGAATGAAAGAAAATCTAGAGGGAGGGCCTGTGAGTTAGAATAAACCAGAAGGCAGAATAAAACACATCGGGAATGTGTATGGTTCATTTCCTTTTTACTCTGCAGTTTTCTTCCTGTTTTAATGTTAGGAAATGTCACAGGAGAAGAATAGCTGTGTTTTTAAGCTGTACGAAGGGAAATGTGTTGCCCAAGTCTGTTTATCCTCATTCTATCTCTAATATGATTTGTTTCCCATGCCCTTTAGCCCAGGGAAATGCATGCGATGCTTAGAGGAAGAGATTTATTGATTTTTGAGGCCACCGTGGCTTACTGTGTATTGTATAATTTCGTATCCTGCTGCTATATCTGTATCTTCAATTGGTGATTAAGTCAGTAAAATTTTTAAAGAATCATGTCACCTGGCATGGCTTTATTTATTTATGTAAAACATAAGTTAAGCTTTCTGCCATACAAGTCACATAGATGAAATAACCTCAGTTGGGATTCGCTATTAGAACTTACTTGTTCTGTGTGAAGTAAAGTCTGTGTCCTCTGAGCCTCTTTATTCTGCTTAGGCTGGAAGAGCTGCAGAGCTTCCTCTTGTATAAAAACAAGCTGACCTATCTTCCGTATGCCCTGCTTAACCTTAAGAAGCTCACCTTGCTGGTGGTCAGTGGGGACCGTTTGGTGGAGATCCCAACTGCCCTTTGCGACTCCTCCACACCTTTGAAGTGAGTAGCCCAGAGATGGGAGCATTCACAGGTAGGGGAACCAGCAGCCTCTGGAGCTTGGGTTACTGTCTTGGGAACCAGGTTGGATGGGTTCTCCTACACCTGAGAACTTAACCCCAGTTCACCTTTTACAGGATTTTGAAGTTTATTGGCAAATGGCTCAAGGAGATAGAGCTCAGAGAATTTGTGGACAAAAGCTACTTGCTGGTGGAAGGCACCGGGAGCAGATGCCAGGGCCCCTGATCTGTCACTTAGCGCTCACGTCCCTTTTGTCCTGGAAAGGCCAGGACTACTCACCCCTGGTTGCTTCATCCTTTAAATTTACTTAAATGAAACCAGAAACCACCCCAGACCAGGAGAAAACCCATCCATGAAAATGTAATATAAACAGACTCCCATCTGGGGTGAGAAAGGAAATAGTCTTTTGTTGTTGTGGTGGTGGTACTGGGGAGCTGAATCCAGGGCCTCGTGCATGCTTGCAAATGCCTTACAGCTGAGTTGCACTCCCAGGCCCTTTTTAATTTTTTTTTTTATCTCTAGATAGGGTCTCACTAAGTTATGTAGGCTGCCTCTGGCCTCGAACTTGTGATCTTTCTACCTCTGCCTCCTGGGTCTCTAGGATTACAGGTGTGTGCCACCTTGTCCAGCTGGAATAACTTAGTGAGACCCTGTCTGAAGATAAAGGAATGAAAAATGGGCTAAGGATGCAGCTCAATGGTAGAGCACCTGCAAAGTAAGTGTGAGGCTCTGGGTTTAAACCTCAGGTACAGGAAAAAAAAAAAAAAAAAAAAAAAACCCAAAAAACAAAACAAAACACTTTCCTACTTTCTTCATATTAGGATGTTGTTAGGTGCCGTGGAGTTGGGTCCGACTCATACAGACTCTATGTACAACAAAATGAAACACTGTGCCATACCCAGCATTTTTGTCAGTGCTTCTCTGCTATTCATATTTGGTGGCTGATTGTTTCGGGAGTGGGCTGCCCGGTCCTTCTCTCAAGCTTACAGCACCAAGTATTCCCAGGTGGTGTCCCATCCAAGGACTAACCAGGCCTGACCCTGCTTAGCTTCTGAGATCAGAAGAGATTGGACGCCAGATTAGACCTATAGTATGACATTAAATAAAATCAAAAGGAAAATAACTGGGAAAAATATACAGGCTATAAGAGGATGCATGTTTGACTCTTATGTTAATGTGGAAAGGGGTCCTTTATCCATGTGTTACCATGGAAAAGAATTTAAGCCACACACAGACAGTAGCAAAAACAAAGTTTATTACAGAAAAAGAATTAAAGAAAGATACCCCCATGGATTTGTTTGGTGCTGTCAAGTCATGTCCAACTCATAGTGACCCTCATAGGGTTTTCAGTGGCTGACTATTTCGGGATTACCTCGGGAGTGGATTGCCACATCCTTCTCCCGTTTTTGCAGTGCTGGGAATTGAACTTGGGACCTCAGAGACTGAAGAGCCACACTTTACCAACTGAGGTAAATCCCAGCAGCTATAGCCCTGTGGCATCCGATCCCATCAGATCTTGGAAGCTAAGCAGGGTCAGGCCTGCTTAGTACTTGGATGGGAGACCACCTAGAAACACCAGGTACTGTAGGCTTGGGAGACGGAGCTGGCAACCCACTCCCAAAAATCAATCCCCCACTGAAAACCCTATGAACAGCAGAGAAGCACTGACAATAATGTTTCACCTGTTGTATGTAGGGTTGCTATGAGTTGAACGTTGACTTGATGGCACCTAACAACAACAACAACCCCCATGGAGGGTGAGTGGGCTACTCAGAGAGTGAGGAAGTTAGCACAGGCTTCTCTGTTGTTTCCATCAGGGAGTTGCCACCCCATTTTGTCCCTTGTTTAGCCCCTGGGGTGGAGTTTTACTTTTTGGTCAACGGCCCTGGGAGTTTTACAACTTTAACTTTCTACGAGTGAGGTTGCTGGTAAGTCCCTTGAAGAGCCCACGAGGGGGGTCAAAACTGCAATGCTAACTTTTTATGTTAAAAGATGGTGTAATGAGCCTAGGGGACTCTTTGCATCATAAGGGAGGTCTGAGTGGCTGAGATGCTTTTCCTAATTGTCCCTGTGTAAACATCCTGAGCAAGTCTCCCTAATGTAAGTGCCAGTGTCTTGAGCTGACACATTTATCTTAGCAGACACAAGCTGTGCTCTTTTCTTGGGCAGACATTTTTATCTTAATAATTCCCAGCTGTTATAGTGTCTTGAGTAGACACATGTAAAACAGTCCCAAGGGTACAGGCTGTTACAATCATCCTGGGCAAACATTTTTAAGTCTAACTGCTGTAAGGTCACAAGCTGCACATGTTGTCTCTCCAAACTCCAGATGAACCCCTTGGTATCCCACTACTCATTTCTAACTGACTTCCTACTCTATCACTACGTAGCACTGTTCTGTACACCAAAAAGCTAAAGCACCAGGACAGCTGGGCCTATAACTGCAACTGAAGACTATTTGAGAGATTTCCTTTCCTTTCCTTTCTTTTCTTTTCCTTCCCTTCCCTTTCTCTTTCTTTCTCTTTTTCTTTTCTTTTCTCCTTCCTTCCTTCCTTCGCTTCTTTCTTTTTCTTTTTGGGACAGACTCCTATGTAGCTCAAGCTGGCCTTGAACTCATGATCCTCATGCCTCAGCCTCTCTGGTGCTGGGATTACAGGCATGTGCCACTACGCTCAGATTATTTGAGAAATTTTCTCTGTTGAATTGAAATAATTTTGTCATGTTTCACATCAAAACATCTTTAAAAATTTTGAAGACAAAAGATCAAATGCCATTAGTTTTTCTCTTCTAGTTCCTTTTTTTTGTAGTAATAGTAGTTTGTGGGGATATTCTCTGAGTCCTTTGTAATTTTTTCTCCTTATTTTATTTTATTTTATTTTATTTTATTTTATTTTGAGACAGGGTCTCACTATATAGCCCAGGCTGGCCTTGAACTCTTGATCCTCCTGTCTCTGTCTTCTGAGAGCTGCAGTTATAGGCGTGAACCACTACACCTGGTTTAGCCACCTCATTTTAAAAACTGACGTAACTGTCATACAATGTGATGTTATACAGTTTTCGGGATCTGACAAGTATCACTGTCCACTTTATGGCCTCTTATCATCTCCCCTCTGTGACTCTAAGTAGGTCTCGTTTACCAAGAGACCTCTGAAGAGTCTTTGCCTTCAAACTGACTCCATCTTCCTGTTGGATTACTCTGCAGTGAAATTCTACTATGACATTAATATTATGTTGATTGACTTTCAAGCACAAACGAGAACTTGGGATTTAGTACCTGAAGAGTTGGCTTCTTAAGTGGGGAATTTTATAGTTAAACATGTTGTTATTGTTGTTAGGTGCCATCAAGTCGGTATCCGACTCATAGTGACTCTCTGTACAACGGGAAACACTATTGTCAGTGCTTCTCTGCTGTGCATGGGGTTTTCAATGGCAGATTGATTTTTGGGAGGGGGTTGTCAGGTCCTTCTCCCAAGCCTACAGCTTCTGGTGTTCCCAGGCGGTCTCCCATCCAGGTACTAACCAGGCCCGACCCTGCTTAGCTTCCGAGATCTGATGGGATCGGATGCCACAGGGCTATGGCTGCAGGTGTAGTTAAACATATACAAGTGGAAATGTGATGTTTCCCATACTTTCTCAAACAGATTCATAAGCCTTATGGACAATCCTATTGATACGACTCAATGTCAAAATGGTGAAGAAATAATGGAAAGTGAACGGGATCGCCAACATTTTGATAAAGAATTTATGAAGGCCTATATTGAAGATCTTAAGGAAAGAGGTGAGTTTCTCATATTTTAAATTACTTAAAAAAATATACAGACTTCCACTCACTTATGTAACGTATTTGCTGACATAAGTGAAATTGACAAAAAAATTTATTGATGGGGGACAGGTTTCTTCATGATCATTTACCCCCCAAAACAAAAATGATACATTTCCTTAAAGTATGAAACTTTCCTAGTGCATTTGAACTATTTAACAAAGAGGCTGAGAAACATCCTCTTAAAATATGAGGGTTGTATTACTGTTTTTAGCTAAATCATATTGGTAAAAGAGTATTTTAAATTAATAGGAAAATAAGATCCCATTGCAAAAATCTACTTAAATTTTTGAACGAGTTATGTCATCTAAACTAAGAAATAGCTATGTAAAAGTCACAAAAGGAAAACCCCAAGATGGCCATTAGTAAATGTATCCATTTAGTCTTGATTTTCCAGAGGGCAGTGATAATGCAGAGGACTGTGAGTGGTCAAGTCACTCTGGAAAGGGTGGGAAATGTTTTCCCTGGAACTGGATCCTGGTGGCCGTTTCTAAAGGAGTTGAGAGATCCTGATGGTGGTCTGGAAGGCTTAGAACCTCTTCCCTCCTATCACAAGGACCCTCTTCACTCTTCAAATCACCCCTTCCTTTCTGGGTGTGGATGCTGGAGAGTTATCACTTACTGCTTTAGCTCTTCTCTTTGGTAGACTAGGTGTGGACCTCACAGTAAGACTGAGGAGTCAGGGTGGAGTGTTAAGGAGGAGGTAGTACTGACTTCCATGCCCTTGAAAAGGAGCATCTGAGCCTGATGCAGTGGTGCATGCTTGTAATCCCAGTGACTCGGGAGTCAGAGGCAGGAGGATTGCAGGCTTGAGGCCAGAGGCAATCTGAATAATTTAGTGAGACTCTGTCTCAAGATAAAATATTAAAAAATGGACTGGGGGTACAGCCCAGTGGTAGGGCACTTGCAAAGTTGTGTGATGCCCTGGGGTTCGATTCCCCAAGTACTAAAAAAAAAAAAAAAGCATGTTTAGGCAGGTTCCCTCAGTCCCCCGCTGAAAACATCCTGTGTGTGAGCCTACTCCCCCTTCATTAGCAGGTATCTGGAGATGATTAACCACATTTAGATACTCAAAGATTTCAATGGCATTAATGAAAAATGCCATTTATTTGACAAATTAAAACTTTTTCTAATGAAATTAAGAAAATTTCTATAGTTACCTCTGATTTGTTTGCCTATCCCTAATCTCATGTGCTGAACTATTATGAAACAAATTAGAAATTTATGTAGAATGTGAAACTGAAATGAGAGAACCATTTATTTGTCAAAACTTTTTGGGCTGTATAATTCTCCTCTTATGAAAAAACCTTATTGGTCTACTTCATTTATTCATTTATTCATTATTTTTATTTGTTCACATCATGGTGGAATAGGAAGGAGAGAGTTGTGATGTAAAAATATAAGAAATAATGAAAGGAAATAGACAATAAGTTTTGAATGTGTGTGGCCAGCAATAAGTTTTCTTTTTGAAATGTTGCTTTTAAATTAATTAAAATAAATTTATTTATTTCTTATCAAATCATTTATTAGTAATTTATTATAAGTATGTAAAATGTATTTACTCAAAAACAACTTGTTTATTGAAAATATTTGCTTTTAAAAGTTAACTTTAGTGATAGATTTTGAATTCATTCACTTATTTCTAAGTAATTATAATAATTTTATCCCTCAAATGTTCATCTTGGGTTGAATCAGATGATATTGCTAACATTCCTCTGGTTTTGATCTACAAAAGTGACACTTATGATTCAGTGTACATTTGGTCAGGCATGGGCTCTGGGGTTTTAAAAATGGGTTTCATTTCTTTATGGTAATGTTTTCCCTCTCTTCGTCCTCACCAGAGCAATGTCTGGGTCAGTCGTTCACGTAGACATTATCTCTGTATTTAAAATATGAAGTGCCTATAATTTGTGTTGGGAGAAGGACCCGGCAACCCACTCCCAAAAACCAATCTGCCATTAAAAACCCTATGAACAGCAGAGAAGCACTGACAATAGTGTTTCGCCTGTTGTATGTAGGGTCACTATGAATTGGATACCGACTCGTCGGCACCTAACAACAACAACAACAACAACAACAACAACAACAACATAATTTGTGTATTGACACAGATATGGCATGTAGTTATATTTATAAAGAAGACTGAATGAACAGTGAAGTGTTTTTTTTCTTTTGTTGCAGAATCTGTTCCCAGCTATACCACCAAGGTGTCCTTTAGCCTTCAGCTTTGATATCACCATCAGAAAACTAGAGGATTTCACTGTCCTGTGGAGCTTTAAATCTTTGTATACAGGCCATGTCATATGGGAATCATGGCTTGTGTCTAAGGATAAAGTCTAGAAACTACTGTCATAGTTAAGAGAAAAGTTTTTCAAATTTCAAATATGTGATTTCTCCCTCCATGGGCTTGAGAATTGTTGAACTAGCTTATATATTGATATTTACTTCTTTCCAAATAATGTACATTGCATATTTAATATTTTAGAAAATGCTTTTTTTTTTTTTTTGAGGCAGGGTCTCACTGGGTAGCCCAGGTTGGCCTGGAACTCACTGTGTAGTCCAGACTGGCCTTGAACTTGCATTGGTCCTCTGGTCTCTGCCTCCCAAGTGCTGGGATTATAGGTATGCGCCACCACACTTGGCCCAGAAAGTGCATTCTTTTTAAAAATTATAACTTAATGATCAAATTCTGAAATCGAGTACATTGTTTTCAGGAATCAAGGGCTAAAGGGTTATAAAAGGAACGTTTATATTGGACTGGTCAGATGAGAGTTTTATTATTATTTTGAAAGTGCCTTAAATGCATTATTTCTCTTATGGAGAATAATGTTCCTTGGGTTTATACAAACTGCTGTTTCCCCATGTTTTAAATTATATTTTGGCAAATGGGTTTGAAACTATATGTTGGCTCTCAGGAGAGACTTATGGTGTAATTTGGGCTGTGAGGGTAGAAAGAAGGGCTGGAATGTCTGCCCGGATGTTGGGCGTGAGATGCTCAGAAGGTGCTCAGGTAGCCTGAGCTGAAGAAGGGCAAGGTGGTCCTGGAAAGCTCTGAATGGCCTGGATGGAGGGCCATCCTGCTCTGAGCAGCCACCTGCGGGTCATGAGACCTACCTCAAAACAAAGAGCACAGGCGATACCCTCAGGGCTCCTTCCAAGGTAGCTGAGCAGAGTCAGGGAGAGGACGAGTCCACACTGCAAATGGAAGCTATAGTCTAGAGGGGAGCCCCTGGGACTGTCTTGTACACTGGAAAAGGAGGCGTTCACTGCAGGGCTCTGTGCTCTTCCATCCCATCACATGGTTTGAAGAAATTGTACAAAGTTTCTATTTTTATACCATTGTCTTGGGCTGAAACAAACTGGATGTGGCTGATGTCTTGAAGATCACTAAGGAGCTTTTGGGATTCAGGAGGAAAATGCCTGTGTTTGTAAATGACTCTCCCAGGGCAGTCCGATGGAGCTTTCCACAGGGAAGGAAATGTTTTGTACCTATGCTGTACGGGGAAGTAACTTTCAGACGTGGTTCTTGAGCACTTGACCAGTGACTGGTGTGACTCAAGAATGATATTTTAAATGCAATTTAATTTAAATAGCCACAAGTGGCCATCATACTGGACAGGAAGGTGTAGCCAACTAGAGGTTTTGGAAGTTTATCTGGAGTAGAAATGAAGAGTAACTTTTCTTTTCTGCTGTCTGAGGAGCTACTCTGTTCTCAGAGGCATGCTACTGAAAAGGTTTCCATGGATACTTTGATATTTTGTCCAAGTCAATATTTTGGGTAAGTTCAAATATTCTATGTTCAACAGATACGAAACAAGCAGAGCATTCTCCAACTACATGATAATGCTTCAGTAGAGGATTGCTTTAATTTAAGAACAAACTCTGAGAAGTAGGTTAAAAGAAGAAAAGACTAGGAAAATGAGAAATCACTTTAAGCCTTAAACAATCCTCCTCTTCCCTTCTTTTCCCTCTCCTCCTCCTCCTCCTCCTCCTCCATCTCGTCCTCCTTTCACTTCTTTTTGAGGACAGAGTCTTGCTATATAGCCCAGATCCTCCTGCTTCAGCCTCCCAAGTGCTGGGATTATAGGCATTCCAACAGTTATACTTTTCTTCGTAGAACTTTAGAAATATATTTCAAATTTTTTAGTTGTACTACTTGAGTGATTTTGGAATTTTATTTCATGCTTAAGTATGTGTTATATGTAGCCATATGGAAACTATATGTGGAAAGGGAGGAAGTGGGCACTTTCACACAGAGACTGTTCATAAATTATGTAAATTTTATTTTAATAAAATCAATCTTTTGTGTAATGGCTTCATCTCAGCTGTCACTCATAAATGAATGAAAAAGATAATGCATTGACATATAATTATTTCATGCTATATAATACTCCAAAACAAGTATATCGTTTGAATATGTTTATAGAGATACTATTTAATTAATTCATATAAATGTAAAAATGTAAAAAGTTCCAAAAGTAGCAAATGCATCTTAGTGGAAATGTTCTAGAGATTTGAAAATTTTACATGATGAATATGGACTGATACATAATTTCAAAAGGTTATTTACATAGCAGATTATGTGTAGGAACATTAAATAATGAATGAAATAATAAAATATTCTTAGAAGAAAAGCGTTCTGGTTATAAAAGCCTATTATTATGCCCATTTTCTGTACGTTGAACATGTAGGAGAAAGATTTCTTTCTTACTCATCGCTAAGCTCGTGGCTGAAACCCCTATAATGAGGCAGATTAGCAAGAGAAAAGCATGTGCATTTACTTAATATAAGTTTTACATGACATGGGAGTCTTTGGAAATTAAGACCTTCCCTAAACAGGTAAACGTGTGCATTTCTTTCCCTTAATTTTTTTTTTTTTTTTTTTTGTGGTATTGGGGGTTGATCCTGGGGCCTCACGCCTGCATGCTTTGCAAGTGCTGGACCACTGAGCTGCACCCCCAGCCCTTTTATTTTTTTTCCTTACTTCCTGAGACAGGGTCTCGCTAAGTTACATAGACTTCCTCTGGTCTTGAACTTGCAATCCTCCTGGCTCCGCCTCCCAAGCCGCTGGGATTACAGATGTGCACCACCACACCCAGCTTCTTTCCCTTAAGTTTGATGATGGTTGTGAATAAATACTATTGTATGAGAAAGGGGTATGACCTAATGGTGATGAACTTGGGGGAAGGCATAGCTGAGGAGCTCAGTCCATAGTGGCGGGAGTGTGTGGAAGAGGTTGTTCACATCATGGTGGAGTAGGAAGGAGAGAGCTGGGCTAGAACCAGGGGTCACGTATAACCTTCAAAGGCCTGCTCCCTGTAATCCACTCTGTCAGCCAAAATGGCACTGCCTAAAAGATCCACAGCCTCCTAGAATAGCGCCTCCAGCTGGGGACTAAGTGTTCTAACATGAGTCTGTGGGGGACATTTTATATTCAAATCAAAATGCAAGCCTTCTGTGAAACCTGAAAAACAAGGAGAGGTTTAAGAAAGTGATGATCAGGTTGAGAAGCACCTAAAGTTAATACAAGAACAATAAGATGTTTGTTCCCCTGTCGTCAAGGAAAACTTCACCCAGTAGATGTTTCCTGATGTCATGCTTGCTCACCCTTGGTTATCTCCCAGAAACACACATTACCTGTGCCTGTTAGCCACAGCACGCAGAAGGCAGGAAGGATGAAGGATATTCACAAGCCGTCAGCTGGGTGCTGTCGAGTCTTCTTTGGTGATAGGAGGCAGTGGAGGGCACTGTTCTATGACCTTCTGGATGGCTTCTTGCCTGTTCAGAGTCACTGGCTGGGAAGCAATGGCTCCAGGAAAGAATTTGTGTTCATCTATCCCCTGCACCTTCCTGTCCAACCCCACCTTGGACTCAGATTCCGAAGAGACCTTTAATTCTGTTGCCTCTTCACTACTGTGGAGGGATTAGACTGTTATGCTTTTGATCTTGAGTGCTCCCAAAGGTCCATGGGCTAGAGGTTTGGTCTCTGGCTTTGTGCTATTAGGTGGGTGTGGAGTTTTAAGAGTTGGGTCTATTGGGAAGTCTTCAGGACATTAGGGGTATACCATCAGGGGATTGTGGGACACAGATCTCTTCCTCTCTTTCTTCTTTTGCTTCTTGGCCATTGAGGGTAGTTTTGCTCTGCCATGTGCTGGTTCCTTGATGTGCTTCCTCGACACTGGTCTAAAAGCAATGCAGCTATTTGACCATGGACTGAAACCTCCAAAACTGTGAGCCAAAATATACCTTTCCTCTTTATAAGCTAATTATCTCAGGTGTCTGTCATAGTCATGGAAAGCTGACTAACATGTAGATCAAAGCAAAAGACACACCTTTTTTTTTTCCAGTACTTGTGGGTTGAACCCAGGGTCTCACACATACTTTGCAAGTGCTCTACCTCTGGGATGCACCCCCTAACCCCTTTTTCATTTTGAGACAGGGACTCACTTAAGTTATGTAGGCTGCCTCTGACCTCAAACTTGTGATCCTCCTGCCTCTGCCTCCTCAGTTGCTGGGCTTACAGGCATGAGCCACAGTGCCCAGCTAAAAGATACACACTTTAAGAGTCAAGAGTAGAAGTATCCAACATTAGTTTATGCATGTCACTTGAATTAACTCAACCTCTTGTGAGGGTCATGGCCTGCTTGAAAAATATGCCTGTGGATGAGAGCCCAGTGACCTTTATGAATCAGCCTTTCCCTGGACTCTCGCCCACATAAAAACATTGGGAGGGAAGGTGCTGCACAGGAAGCTTTGATCCCTGAGACCAGAGGATCTCTATGACCTGGGTCAGAGGGAGGGGGCTTATATAGTGTTCTAGACAAAGGCACTTTCATCCAAGCCAGAATGTGCCTGGTTTATGTCAAGCTAACACTAAGGATGTCAAGCACATTCCTAGTGCTGATGGTGCCAGGGTCTGGTCCTAAAGCTCCATATGCCACTCTAATGATTTTGTTTACTTATAGTGTGCTGGGAAACTATGCAGGGAAACTGACCAGGGATAATCAGGGGCAATTGGAGTGGTTATAACTCAAGATAGCTGGAGTGAGGTCAAGTATGTTAGATTTTAAGTTCTGGAAGTTTTTCTAATACAGGTAGACGGACTGTGCTCAAATGTTTGAAAATGAATAGGAGGTCTAGGGACAATTTACCCACACATTGCTGCTGTTTTCCCAATAGTTATCTGCAATAGATAAACAAACATTATTTGCAATATTGCTTTAAAAGTGCGAATTTGCACCATAAAAATTGCATTTTCTAGAAACGCACATCAAAACCACAATGAGATCACTTCTCTCACCTCACCCCCATTAGAATTGGCTGTGATCAAGGAAGATAAAAACCCAGAAAATAACAAGTGCAGGTAAGGATGTGGAGAATTTGGAACCTTGTGCTCTGTTGGTGGGATTATAAAATGAAGAAATTACCATGGAAGACAGGATGAGTAGTTCCTTAAAAATAGACATATAGCTACCATAGGATTTAGCAATCACATTTCTGGGTATATTCCCAAAATAAGTAAAAGCAAGGTCTCAGGAGATATTTGTGCACCCCTGTTCTCAGCAGCACTATTCACAATGGCCAAGAAGTAGGAAGAACTTGAATGTCTATTGATGAACAAGTAGAAAAGTAAAATGTGGTATATGCACACAATGGAATATTACTCAGCCTTAAAAAGGAAGGAATTTTTGACATATGATACATGAATTAATCTTTTTTTTTTTCCTTTTTGTAGGGATGAACTCAGGGCCTCACATGCTGCTTCTTATTGTTATTAGGTACTGTAGAATCGGGTCCAACTCATAGTGATTCTATGTACCACAGAAAGAAGTGCTTCATTTTACCTCCTCCTTTCCAACTTTTGTATCTCTATTTCCTTTCTTTTCTCTAATTATGTAGCAGTAAGAGAGAATTTAGAAGAGACATCTCACTTTTTCCTTATTAAGTACAATGCTCGGTTGGTAAGCACTCATCAATTTCTATTTCATTAAATATTTTATAATCCAGAATAGGCATTTAAGACCATTGGAACAAAATCCACAAATAGACCCTTATGCAAATTTACTATGCAATGGGGGTGTTATCTCAGACCTATGAGGAAAGGTTGCCTTTTTAGTAAAGGTTTTTAGGATAACTGGAGAGCCATGTGGTTAAAGATAAAATGAGAAGCGTTGCTCAAACCATAGCCAGGATAAGTTCTAGATGCATTAGAGGTTTAACTGTCAGTAATAAATAAAATTTATAAGCCCTAAAAGAAAACCTGCATGATCTCTGGGGTACAACTCCCAAAGATGTCCACATCCTAATCCCCAGAATTCATGTCTTTGTTATTGTCTATGACACAGGGACCTTGCAGACATGATTAAGATGAAGGACCTTGAGATGGGGAGATTATCCTGGATCATCCAGCTGGGCCCAGTTTAATGGCATGAGTCCTTAAAAGTGAAGAATCTTTCCTGGTTCTTGTCAGAGAGATGTGACAACAGAGAAAAGGCCAGAGAGCAGCAACATCACTGGCTTTGAAGATGGAGGGAGGAGGTTGGGAGCCCAACAGAAAGGG
Source organism: Pedetes capensis (assembly GCA_007922755.1). NCBI lineage: Eukaryota > Metazoa > Chordata > Mammalia > Rodentia > Pedetidae > Pedetes > Pedetes capensis. The sequence continues at coordinate 34,790 of VMDO01014273.1, read as the reverse complement.
CTTCTCTTTCATAGGGTTTTCGATGGCTGTTTTTTTCGGGAGTGGGCGCCCAGAAGCTGGAAAAGGCCAGAAGCAGATTCTCCCCCAGAGTCCCCAGAAATGAACGTAGTGCTGCTGATGCACTGATTGTAGTGCAGTGAGATTCATGTTGGGCTTTCGGGCCATAGAAATTGTAAGATAATACATTTGTGTTGTTTTAAGCCACTAACTTTGTGGTTATTTGTTACAGCAGCAATAGGAAATTAATACACCTTAGTTTCCCTGCCTGCGAGCGCCTCCGTGCCCCTTCCTGGGTCACAATCTAAGTTTCTGATTGCCCTTTCCAAAATTCTGCTCAGTAGGAATGCTTCAAATAGTGGCACAAGTGTGGGAGTCATAGGAGAAGCACCTCCAAAACCCAATGGGAAGGACAGCAAGCTGGACTCATGACCAAAATCCAACAAGTTGCACTTGAACAGTTAAGAAATATCGGGTTACTAAAAACTGCAGTGCCAGACTTGGGAACTTCAGAAGATTAACCGAGTACCCTGTGAACGAGTGTTATTTTAACTTGTCAGATTAAATTACTAAATGTGCGGACTGCCAGGTATCTCTTCTCAGCCCCAGGGAATTTGGCTTCTGCAAGATGCTAATGACCTAAATTGTGATGCCACCTTAGTTATAGTGTTACTTAACAATCATCTGTCCTCTGTTCTACAGTGAGAAAATTTATAAAGTAAAATTGGCAAAGTGGTAGATGAAGGGAAGTTAACTCAAGAGTATGATTATTTGGCTCACTGGTGAACAGCAACTCAACACTAGGGTTCAGAGAGCTTTGACGCATGCAGAATGTAGTTGTAAGCCAGGCTTGACATTTGAGTTCACAAAAGAAAATGTGTAGTGGTGAATACAGGGCCAGGGTTTTAAACATAGATGGTCTTCCCAAAGTGGGAGGTCCCTGGGCACTTGACATTCATATACCCTATTCTTGGGGGAGGGGAGATACCTGCACAACCCTGTATGGTGAACACCACTGATTTCACCAATAAAAAATCATTTCTGACATCCTTTATGCTCATGATCAATGCCTTCCACAAATATTTGAAAATCTCCCCAGTTGCCTTGAGTGAGGATTCTCATTAGGATCTAAAGAATGCCAATCGACCTCCCCTGGGACGTGTGCACCTGTTCACAGGGTGTAGACAAAACATTAGCCCAGGTACACATACGCCACATGCCCTTCTATCTATTGTGAAGTGTTTAGAAATGAATGGCAATGAGTGAAAGAGAAAGCTGGCTGGGTGGGTGACAGCGGCTACAGGCCCTGAGAAGACAGTCGTATCAAGCAGTCAGATAGAAGTAAAAAGCCCGGGGATTTCCTGGCAACTCACAAGGGCAAAGGCTCCTTTCATCCAAATGCCCCAGATCTGTGCTGTTCACTCTGGTGATCGTTAGCCTCATGTGCCCACTGGGCCCTTGAAATGTGGCTGGTGCAACTCAGGAGCTGATATTTAATTTATGCTACTTTAAGTTTTCAAACTGATTCTCTACTCAGCTATTGGACAACTTTATGTTTAGAACAATGTGGGCCCATGAGTCTAATTTTTTTAACTATAAATTTTATGAAATCTAAACACACACCAAAAACTTCCCATGAAAAATATGATGCCTGAAATTATGCTCTAAGTGTACAACGCACACTTGATCCTGAAGATTTAGGATGAAAAAGAGTATCTTTAAAATATCTCATTTGAGCTCAGTGTTGTGAGTCATGTCTGTAATTCTAGCAATTTGGGGGGGCTGAAGTAGGAGTCTGTGAATTTGAGGCCAGAAGTGGCCTGTGCAACATAGAGAGATCTTGTCTTAAAAAAAAAGTACATATATAAATTTGCTGGGTGCAGTGGCGCACGCCTGTAATCCCAGCGGCTCAGGAGGCGAAGGCAGGAGGATTGCAAGTTCGAGACCAGAGGTAGTCTGTGTAACTTAGTGAGACCCTGTCTCAAAAAGTAAAGAAAATGGGCCAGGGGTGCAGCTCTGTGGTCCAGCACTTGCAGAGCATGCAAGCACTGAGGCCCTGGGTTCAACCCCCAGTACCAAAAAAAAAAAAAAAAAAAAAAGTATATATAAATTCATAAATGAAAAAGGGTCTGGGAGTGTGGCTCAGTAGTAGAGCACCTGCTTAGCACATGGGGGGCCTTACACTCAGCCCTCTTTTATTGCCCCCCCCAAAAAAACAATAAGAATTTTGATCTCATGGGGGGGCAGTAGATGTCTGTATTCACAGTGAATTGGGAGGTGGAGGCAGGAGGATTGCAAGTTTGAGGCCAGAGGTAGCCTGGGCAATGTAGTGAGACCCTGTCTCAAAATATAAATAACTAAATAACTAAATAAAAGGGGTGGGGAACGCAGCTTAGTGGTAATAACACTTTATGTACAAGTGAGGCCCTAGGTTCAATCCTTCAGTACTGCAAAACAAAATTTTTTTTGATTACATGTTAAAATAATATTTTTCATACATTGGAGTTAATAAAACAGGTTCTAAAAATTAGTTTCAGCTAGACATGATGGAGGGCTGGGATTTAGCTCAGTTGGTAGAACGCTGTGCTGCAGTCTCTGAGGTCCCGAGTTCAATTCCCAGCACCGCAAAAATGGGAGAAGGACCTGGCAATCCACTCCCAACGCAATCCCGAAACAGTCAGCCATTGAAAACCCTATGAGGGTCGCTATGAGTCGGATACTGACTCGACGGCACCTAACAACAACAACAACAAGACATGATGGCACTTGCCTGTAATCCCAGCACTCAGAAGCCTGAGGCAGGAGGACGTGGAATTTGAGGTCAGCCTGGGCTGACACATAGCAAAACTCTGTCACAAAACAAAACAAAGCTAAACTAAAGTAAAATCTAATTTTACCTGATTCTTTTTTTTTTCACTTTTTAAAAGATGGCTGCATTCTCTATGTGGCAGACTTGCCCTGGGTGAAGGCAACATGTCTGGGTCAGCCAGCTGAGTGGTCACCTTTGCCCCTGTATTAGAAGGCAGTGGCCTTGATTGTAAGTGAGAAGCTTGAGAACCCTATTGAGATTTTTATTTTAAAATTTTTAAAATTTTTATTTTTTGTAGGGCCTGGGTTTAGCTCAGTTTGTAAAGCACTTGCTCTGTACGCCCTGAGGCCCTGGGTTCCATCTCCAGCATTGCAAAAACTGGGAGAAGGACCTAGCAACCCACTCCTGAAAAATTCCCAGAACAATCAGCCCTTGAAAACCCTATGAATAGTAGAAAGCACTGACATGGTGCATGGCACAGTGTTGGGTAATGTTTTGTTTTGTTGTACACAGGGTCACTACGAGTCAGATCTGACTTGATATTACCTAACAACAGCAACAATCGACATTTTGTAGTAACAATTCTAAATCTTTGGATTCTGGCCACAGCTAGGAATAGACCAATCCTACCACCAAAAATCACTTCAAAAGCTGGGCAAAAGGAAAATGTTAGAAAGTATTGAAGAGCAGCCAGCCTGGATGACAGGCTGAGGAGCTGGTCCTGGGAGGTTGGATGGGTGACATACCTCAGTTTTGCATGAGAACTGTTCCTAAATTGCTGCCCAGAGGTAAAGCAAAGCTGTTTTATTTGACAGAGGAGATGTGAGTTAGAATTTTTTCTCCAGTACTAAGAGGTTGAACACAGGGCCTAACGCATACTAGGTGAGCTCTCTACCACTGAGCAGCACCTCCAGCCCCTTTTTTATTTTTCATTTTGTGTCAGTTGTTGTTGTTAGGTGCTGTCAAGTAGGTATCTGACTCATAGTGACCCTATGTACAACAGGGGAAAAACTATTGTCAGTGCTTCTCTGTTGTTCATAGGGTTATCAATGGCTGATTGTTTTTTGGGAGTGGGTTGCCGGGTCCTTCTCCCAAGCCTACAGTATCTGGTGTTCCCAGGTGGTCTCCCATCCAAGTACTAACCAGGCCTGATCCTGCTTAGCTTCCAAGATCTGACGGGATGGGATGCCACAGTGCTACGGCTGCAGACATTTGTGTCAGAATCTTGCTAAATTGCAAAGGCTGCCTCTGGTCTTGAATCTGCGATCCTCCTGCCTCTGCCTCCAGAGTCACTGGGATTACAGGTGTGTACCATGTTCCCCCTTGGTGGGGTGGAGTCAGAATATAAGGCTGTATAAGCACCTGGAGGTGAAACCTCAGGAAAAGGGAACTGTAGAGAGAGGGCCTCAGTTCTGTGGTCAATTCTTCCCTCAAATCAGTTGGCTGATTCCCAAGCTGTGCACACACATGGTGCCATCCTTGTCCTGGAGGGAATGTAAGCAAGAGCTGGGAGGCCAAGGGCTGCAGCAGGAATTTTGGCTGCTACGTGGTGTTGGGATGTCAGCAATTGGAAAGGTCAGTAAGATGGGGTGGGGGGTTTTGGTCAACATCCCTGGATTCTAGGTGAGACCATAAAACACCTCCCCCCAGGACTAACATGATACCATTTTAATACATTCACATACATTATAAACATGCTACAAGAAATACTACATTTTAAGAAAAAATCAAATGGATTTTAGGGGGAACTCTCTCTCCCCAGTGTCTCAGCCTACCTCACCCCTCAGCTATAGGCACAGTTGGATAAGTTAGGCTTGCAGCCTACTGCTTCCACGCTGACCCTCTCCAGCCTGACCCCAGAGGGTCTGTGCAAAATTTCCTATTAGGAAGGCCCATGGGTTTCACAAGGTTGCCAAATGGTTCCAAATACCTCAGACTCAGTTTCCTCAAGACTGAGGAAAATTGTAGCAGTATCTATCTATCTATCTATCTATCTATCTATCTATCTATCTATCTGCAGCCATACCACTGTGGCATCCCAGCCCATCAGATCTTGAAAGCTAAGCAGGGTTGGGTCTGATTACTACTTGGATGGGAGACCGCCTGGGAACACCAGGTGCTGTAGGCTTGGTGGAAGAACCCTGCAATCCACTCCCAAAAAACAATCAGCCATTGAAAACCCTATGAGTAGCAGAGAAGCACTGATAATAGTGCTTCATCTGTTGTACATGGGGTTGCTATGAGTTAGACATTGACTTGATGGCAGCTAACAACATCTATCATGTATCTATCAATCAATCAATCATCTATCTTCTATCTTTGTACCTACCTACTTACCTACTTAGCTACCCCTCTAATATATTGAGATGAGAGTCACATAAGTAATCACCTTAAAATGAACAATTCAATGGCTTTTAGTGCACTGACCATGTTGTGCAATTTCACCTCAATCTCATTCTGAAACATTGTCATCACTCCCTTAAAAAAACCCCATATAGATGAAGTAGTTGCCTCCCATGTTCCCCTCCCCGGTGTGGGTGGATTTTATGGACGTTTCACATCAATGGGATCCTATATGTGACTTCTTTTTTATTCGTTATTTTTCACGTACACCTTGAGGGATCTCCTCACAACACTTCGGTAGATGCATTTCAGTGCACGCCACTCATGTTCTTATGTCTTTCTTTTTTACTGAGCCCTCTGTTTTTGAGTCTTTTTTTTTGTGTGTGTGTGGTACTAGGGGTTGAACCTAGGGCCTTGCACTTGCAAGCTCTGCAAGTGCTGGACTACTGAGCTGTGCCCCCAGCCCATTTTACTTTTTGAGACAGCATCTTGCTAAATTACACAGACTGCCTCTGGTCCCGAACTTGTGATCCTCCTGCTTCCACCTCCCATGTTTTTGAGTCTTATAGCATAGTTTTTATAATAATAGCCCCAACAACGATGGCAAGGATGAGAATGAGAATGCAGCGGCACATGCAGACGCCCCCGCATGCGCAAATGGGGTCTGAGCAGGAATTGTAATCCTCCCCGGATGGGGAGACTATGGGGCCTTTCTCCACGTGGCAAATCGTGCTTGCTCTTGGGCTCCCAGAAGCGGGGTGGCTCATCACCCACGTGGGCTTTGCAAATGAGGAAGATGAGGACAAGGCCCTTCCTGGCTTCAGTCTGGTGTCCCTGGTTGGGGCATATGCTGTTGTGCTACCCTCTGTGAGAGAAGGCATCCGAGTGGCCAGCCCTTGGGGGAGGGAGCTTAATGGTGGCACTTGTTGGGTTGGAAATGTTGGAAGAGTTGATGGTTTTGAAGTGTGGCTGACCTTGGGGTCAGCCTTGGGAAGGTCAGGGACTTTGGGGTTCATTCTTGCTATGGGTGGCAGATGGTCAATTGGTACCACTAGAGCAGTTGATGGTTTTGAGGTGTGGCTGATCTTGGGGTGAGATTTGGGAAGGTCAGGGACTCTGGGCTTCACTCTTGACATGGGTGGCAGATGGTCAATTGGTACTACTAGAGCAGTTGATGGTTTTGAGGTGTGACTGACCTTGGGGTCAGCCTTAGGAAGGTCAGGGACTTTGGGGTTCACTCTTGACATGGGTGGCCCCTGCTGGGTTGGAAATATTAGAGTAGGTGTTGGTTTTGAGGTATGGCTGACTTTGGGGTTAGCTTTGGGAGGGTCAGAGACTCTGGGGTTCACCAGTGGTGCCCGGAGTGTGTCCACTCTGGAGGGCGGTTGTGAGCAGGTGGGCTCCCCAGCGTCCTTAGAAGGGGTAGGCAGTGAGGGCATCATGGGTGACTGTGTGGCCAGGTCTAACCCACTCTGTGCACAAAAACCCTGCAGACACGCCTCACAGTTGCGACTGTCATGTGGCCCTTCCAGGCTGATCTCCTTGACGGTGGGGATCTCCTCTGCCAGCTCGAAGCCCTGCCTGTAGCACCTCTTCAGAATCCGGAACACCAGGTTGCTTAGGATCCTCGAGATGTTCTCCTGTGTGAACTCCGGAGCCTCAAAGGAGCCTCGGGGGCACTTCTGACATCTCTGGGTAAAGACTCTCATCTTTACCTGGCCCCTGTGCTTCTTCCTTCCCCAGTACATGTGGAAAAGGATCTGGACCTGAACGGAGGCCCAGCTGCGAGAGCAGGAGGAGCAGGAGAACCTGTGGAGACAGAGGGCCAGGGAGAAGGAGCTGCAGGCAGCACAGAGGCATGACGCAGTTGGGGTCTGGGACTAGCAGTGCAAGGGACTGCCAAACTTTGTCTTCCAGCTCCACTGTGCCTTATAGGGGTCTGCCATGAAAACAGCAAATCATAAGCCATCTGAGCTGGAAGGGACCTCGGGCACCTTTGAAATCTGACATGATTGAGGTGAGGTGCATGCTGGGAACTCATCATGTCCCACAGCCTAGGGGGTGCAAGAGGCTGGACTGGAGTGCCAGTCCCTAAGCCAAGGTTTCTTCAAACATAGATTTAAAGGGGTCAAAGGCTAGATGTGACAGATCCCAAGACCCTTGAGCTGAAATCCACCAGTGGATGTTGGGTAAATCACAGAGCTACAGGTCAGGAGGGGACCTGCAAGGAGCTTGTCCTAGAGAGGAGCCATGTCTTCCCTTGGCTGCCCGGGGTCCCCAGTCTGCAGTGTCATGGGTGATCACAGTCTCCAGTTCTCTATTCTTTTGCTCCCCTCCAACCCATTCCTTTGCTCACGGTAGCCTGGAGCTCCCTGACCTCCAGCAGGGTACAGAGAGTGACACCCTGTCTTAGCATGGAGGGCGATTTTCTGAGCTAAGATACTTGCACGGGTACCCATTAGGACAAGGGATGAAAGAAGAAACCAGGAAGCACTTGGCTGCACCCAGCATAGGAATTATGGGAGAGTTAGAAGGCTGCAGTGTGGCAGAGCAATTTGATGATCATCACGTGATGTCTGCATGCCCTCCCACTTCCCAGCTCTCTTGCAGTTAGGCTGGGGCCATGGGAACAGATGGCCAAGGGGATGTGGGCCGTGGTGGTATCTGCTTTCAATCTCTCTCTCTTTCTCTTTCTTCTTTCTTTCTTTCTTTCTTTCTTTCTTTCTGTCTTTCTTTCTTTCTTTCTTTCTTTCTGTCTTTCTGTCTTTCTCTCTCTCTCTCTTTCTTTCTTTGTTCTTTCTTTTCTTTCTTTCTTTCTTTCTTTTTCTTTCCTCACACATGCTCTACCAATAGGCTGCATGGACAGCCCATTTTTTAATTTTTTATCTTGAGGCAGTGTCTCACTAAGTTATGCAGGCTGCCTCAGGCCTCGAAACTGTGATCCTCCTGCCTTCACCTCCAGAGTTGCTGGGATTATAGGCATGAGCCATGGCACCCAGCTGATATCTGACATCTCTGTCCAAGACTTCCCAGCTTTCTCTTCCTCTGCCTCAGTGACCCTGGGAGCCAAGTGCTAAGTTTAATCTGGGCCTTATTGTCATGGCACCTGAGTCTAGCTTTGCTTGGCTGGATGCGGGGGCACCTGCAGTCTGAGATGGGGTAAATGGGGAGCTGGAGGGGGTTGGGAGCAGGGCTTAGTTCAGGCTCACTCTGGAATCTTTTTGGCAGTGCTGGGGGCGGGGAGGGGAACCCAGGGCTTTGCACATGCCAGGCAAGTGCTTTACCACTGAGCTACATCCCCAGCCCTTTGCTTGATCCCAGTCTGCTCTCAGGGGAAAGTGGGGGTGAACTGATGGGGAGTGGAGATGCTGAGAGGCTAAGAGCCCAGCGAGAACTGGCTGGGAGTCAGCTGGGCACAGGGGCCTGGACCAGCCTGATCTGCAGTCAGCTGCCCTGGCCTGGTTCAGGAGCTCCAGCTCCACAGTGCACCAACCCAGAGTTTAAGGTTCTCTCTCACACACAAAACCAAAACCCAAACAACACAACAACAACAACAAAAACTAGACCAAGACTTAGCTCAGGTCCTCCCTGCCCAACACCAACTCCTGGCCTGGGAAGGCTCCACCCCCACCCCCTTTGACCCTTCCAGGCGGGCAGCAGGAAGGATGGATCCCAAGACTTCACCCTCTGGGGTTGGTGGGCAATGCCCTTCTACCCCTGCCCCCAGGACTTGGGGCTCCACTTTCTCTTCTGGAAAAGATACGGAGAAACTTTGGGCAATCTCTGAGAATGTGATTTAGAAAAGATTCTGTCAGCTCAGAGCAGAGATGCAGGATTGCTGTGAGGGGTCTCCTCGTGGCGGTGAGTCTCTCCCAGGGGTTCCAGGGGCACCCAAGAGTCTCCCAAGGCAGGGGGCCAGTGCAGCACTCCTTGAGTGAACAAGCCACTGTCTGTCTGTCCCCTTCCTTTTGCTCAGTGCTCCCTGATCCACCCCCCACCTGAATTCTCTGTATCCAGGAATTAGACCACATTGGTGTCTAGGACTGCTACTGTTTTGGGTTTGTTGTAATAGGGAGAAAACTCTTTAATGAAATGATACCTTCTCCTTCTTTCCTGTAGTCTTAGATGGGCAAGCAAGGGATAGAAGGAGGAAGGTAAGTCTTTGCTTATTTCTTATTTCACAGCAAGAAATGAGCAAGGGCTTTTCAGCACAGGTACCATCCAGTTCCCCTCACCTGGCAAAGGACCACTGCTGGTATTGAGTCCAGCCTGGCTGCAGGGCATTGGGAAGAAGGCCCTTGTCCAGAGTGAGTGTCCACTTGTGCCATGGTTTCACCTCCTGAATTAACTCCTGGAACACCCGCTTCCACACCTCCTCATCCTGATCCATCCCCGCTGCCATGGTGTGCCTGAGTGGGTGGGAATCTCCTGGCCCTCGGCAGGTCTGTCACAGAAGGGGACGTTGTCCACTTTGGAGAGTGAGGGCTCAGGCTGACTTTCCCTTGGAAAACCTGGATTGGGACCAGGGACCAGGTCTCTGTCCCAGGGATAAAGGTCAGTTGGGTCTGTTTCCAAGTTTGGAGAATGACAGTAGACTCCGCAGGGAATTTCAAAAGATACAGACTTTGTGGTTTCATCTATCAAAATGGTGTGAAGAAGGGGGCTCTGGAGCTCAAGTCAGGAGTGACCTTCCATCTGGCTCCACGATCTACCTTCCTTCAGTCTGGAGCACACCTTTGCAACCCCGCAGCCTGCAGTGGTGCACACAGGGTGCAGCTGCTCTTTCCAGGTTCAACTTTGGAAACTCCTAATCCATCACGCTGCTGTGCTCATGCTCCAGGAGGAGAGACCCAAAGAAGGACACAGCCCTCCTGGACCTCATGTCCCGGCTCCATGTCCTTCCTCTAAGTCTCCACACATGCCCAGTTTCTGGAGGACAGTGTTTTGCAGACACTCAGCTGTCCCAGGCTGTCTACCCTAAGTAGGAGGACAGAGACCCCAAGCCCAGTCTTCCACCACTCAGAAACCGAAGCTGATGCAGTCAGGGTGCACTCAGGAGATGAGGTGCTATGTCCCCAGGTGGGCGGGAGACCACTGGCCCCAGAACAATAAGGAGCCACCATCTTCCTCCCCAAGGGGCTTCCCATCAAAAGGTGGGAAGACCAGGGTGGGTGGCGCTGGATCGAGCAGCACCCTAGGGAAGGTGCTCCAGGTTCTGGATGTCCCTACTATAAGTCCTTATCCACGGAAAGAGTGGGTCTTCCTGTTACAGGGCCACTGACCTATGTCCCTGGGAGAGGAAAGCTGCAGCCTCAGCCAGAAGGACAGGAAGGAATTGAGAGTGGGCTGGGGGCGTCTGTGGCCATTGGGAACAAAGCCTTCTCCTTCTTCCTCTCCAGCCCAGGGGCCTGTGCCTCTGCCCAGGGGGTCAGTACCTTCTTGGCAGGTACTGCCAAGTACTTGCCAGGTACTTGGCACGATGAAGCCGGCTCCTCTCCTCCCCCACCAGTTTTGTTTCTCAATATTATTTGCTCAGTTATGAATTAACTAGATTTGGGGAGCCCTCTGGGTCTCTCGCCCTTTTGACTTTTGACCTCTTTCTCTGTGCTACATCCACCTACTCTCTGCTTGCTTATTTCAGCTCTCAATAAACAAGTGGTCCATTTGTGGTCGATTTTAGGCTGCTGTTCATATTTTTGTGCCTCTGGTTGGTGATATGACTGTTTAAAACAGCCCCTAAGCCTAGTGTTGTGGCGCTGTCTAAGAACAACGAAGCCACGATGCTCCTTATGAAGAAAATACAAGTGTTAATAAGGTTCATTCAGACATGAGTTATATAATTCAATGTTAATAAATCAACAATATGTATGAAATAAGGCATTTTTAAACAGAAACAACATAAGGGCATGTATTGATCAGGTGACAGAAATGTGACCAGGAGCTTGTAGGAATCTAACTCTTTATTTCCCTTAGGGCTTGGCGTTCAATGTTATAGAACAGGACCACCAGGAACAATCAGAATCAACTGTATTCTCCTTTGTCTACCCAGTGACTTGCCTTCTCCCTCGTATTTCTATAGGGAGAGCTGGTTTGGTGAGGTTAAATTGCTGCTATTACCTAGTTTTTGTTCAGAAAATTACTAACTCTTACTATAGTTAGCTAGCAGTCCTAGATCTTGCTGCATTCCCAGGGCCTCTGCTGTCCCGTTGTGAGTCTATATCCCCAGGACCAAAGTGCACCCTTTCTTTCACTACCCAGTCTCCTAAACTGGTGAATAGGGACTTCTGTGGGCTTTCTCAAAGAGAGCATTAAGTAATGACAAACCAAAAGAGATGTCCACTTGTAAATGTGTATTTGGAAAAAGGATCTTTGCAGCTATAATTAAGAATCTTGAGATAAGATCTCTTTTGATCTGTTTTGGAAGGTTTGAAGTTTCTTTTGCTGTCAGAACACAACACCACAGCATGAAGATAGATGAAAGGAAGAAGTGTTTGTTATTTATTGCCCCCCCCAACACACACACACAAAAGAAGGCTGCTAGAGCCAGGCATGGTGACACATGTCTGTAATTCCTGCAGAATTGCAAGGCTGAGGCAGAAGGAGTTCAAGGCCAGCCTAGGCTACACTGAGTAAGACCCTATGAGGAGGAAGAGGCGGCTGGGAGGGTGTCTGGGGTCAGGGAGCAGCTAGGGGGAGCTGTAGGGGACAGCTTATGTGTGGCAAATGGAGTGAAGTTAGCTAGGTTTCTGGGCTCCCTGTGGATGGGCTTCTGAGCATAGGGTCTGTCCTAGGTGTCTGGTACCACACCCTGGGGCTGTAAGGGGAACTGCACAGTGGTCCAGAGTCTGAAAACTCAATGAAGAAACAGGTTGGCATGTGGACTTAATTGCTGAAGAAGCCTCTGGTCAAGGTCTCAAAACTGGGTTAAGACACATTAAGCAGAACAAAATTAAAAAAAAAATTGCATTACAAGATCATCTTGGACTTGGGAGAGGCCTAAACTCAACAACAGGGCTGAGGTTTAGCTCAGTTGGTAGAGTGCTACACTGTGTTCTTTGAGGCCCTGGGTTCGATCCTCATCACCACAAAAATGGGAGAAGCACGTGGCAATCCACTCCCAAAACAATTTCAAAACAATCAGCCATTGAAAACCCTATGAGGGTGGCTATGAGTCAGACCCAACTGGATGGCACCTAACAACAACAACAAACTCAACAACAGGGTTCTGTAAGAAGGATAGTGGAAGACTTGGGACACAGAGACGTAGGAGAAGGCCATGTGGAGACAGAAACAGAGACTGGAGTGAGAGGGCCACAAGCCAAGGGATACCCGCAACCTGCAGAAGCTAGAAGAGGTGAGGCAGTCTTCTCCCCAGGGCCTTTAGTGGGAATGTGGGCCTTTTAACACCTTGATCTTAGACTTCCAGCTTCCAGAAGTGTAAGACAATAACTTTTTACTGTTTTGAGCCACCCCACGTGTGTCATTTTGCATGGGAGTCCTAGGAAGCAAGACAGAAGGTTAAATCCTCTTGGCTCCTGGAGCTGGAGGCACCTGCCTGCTTCTCCAACAGGAATAGGGAACAGGGGGTGACTTTAGCACATTTCTTGCTTGTGCCTGCCTGTCTTTTCCTCTATACTACTGCTTCCTTGAGTTCATAAGCTCACCCTTTTTTTTTTTTTTTTCAGTACTGGAGATTCTTTTTGGCAGTCCATGGTATATTCAATATTCATCTCCAGCACCATAATTCAAAAGCATCAATTCTTCTCCTGTCTCCCTTTTTCACTGTCCAGCTTTCACAAGCATGTGATGGGACTGAAGCAGATAATAAATAACCTCATTAAAAGCCTTTTCCTTCTGATTGCAATTCCTCCATGGAAAGTATAACACAAGTGACCGACCACCAATCAACACCCTGTGTTGTTCTAGTCAGCCAACACAATTGTAACAGGTTTGCTGTCATTCCTTCTTTCAGTCTTCTCTTTTTTTAATCTAGAAGAACCCAGCACCCTTGGGTGCCATTTGGGGGAACACTAGGTATCTAGTATCTGGTATCTAGGTATCTGGAATTTCTTTCCTCAGATGATCATCCTTTGTTTTCATACTCTGTATGCCTCAGCTTGCCTTTTAGGTTGGCAGCTCGAAGGAAGGACAACTTGGAAAGAGTTCCGACCTGGAGGAGTGTGGTCAACCCACCAGGTGGCAGAGAAGTTGACTGGCTTGGTCAGGTTGGGGCTGCGCAGGCAATCGGCTACCCTCAGTAAGCAGCCAAGGGAGCAGCTGCTCAGAAAGCATGATGTGGGTCTACAATGGGATCCAGAGATCTTCTGAGCCCTGAGCGGTGTGGAGGCTTGCAGGAGGCGGCCGCGCCATATAGGACGCTCGGGGCTGCAGGCCAAGCATGGACAGCGTAAGGGACACGGACAGCAGGCATGCAGAGCATGTAGACTGCTTGGGATTGTTGAGACTGCTACAGAGCAGCTTTTGAGCACCCTGAGGCTGCAAAATTGCTGCTAGGACCGAGGTCCTCTCAGCTGCACCGCCCTCCCCTGGCCAGCGCCGGAAACTGCAGAAGCGCATTTTCCTCTTGCAATGTTCCTCTAGCGCCCTCTACCGGGAAAGTTTATCATTATGCTGCCTGGGAACCGGGACAGAAACCTTAAGAATTCCATGCCAGAGCGTGTACACTTGTGCACCGTGCAAGCTCACGCCTTTTCCTTCTGGGCCGACCTTCTTCTTGCCTCATCTTCCTGTCTTTCTTCTCTCAAGGCAGTCATAGGCCTTACAAGAGTCTAAGCAAAAGTTTTCCGGTATGTTTTCTAAGGTCCTAGCTGCACCCTTTCCAGGGGAGATGGGGAGGTGGTAGTTCTAGCCTCTGTCTCTCTGAAGTCCTCCCAGCTGCAGTTCTGTCTGTCATCTTGGCTTCCTCCTCTGGGGAGGAGCAGTACCCTGCTGTAGCTGGCAGCCCCACTCTTGCATATTCCCAGAGTGGAATTGCCTCACGCAGTGGGGCCCAGAACAGGCCCCGACCCACAAGCGTCGCGGAACACATGGGGCCTTAGCCTGGGCAGCCGTCGATGGATGGCAGGCCTGGCTGGGCCTTTTTTTCTCCAACCAGCCAATGGGAGTGATAAGCAGTGAACCCTGACCTCCCAGCTTGGAGAAGACGATGTCACAAGTGTGACGTCAACACCTGTGGGAAGTTAGCACACGTCCAGGTGAAGGCCTTCTGTAAAGAGGGTGGGGCTGGGCAAGGGAAGTTTGGGTCGAGGCCTCCCTTGGCCTTTTCTCCTGAGGAGGACGTGCCAGTCACTCTCCCTTGGAGCCGTGTGGGGCCTTCTGCCAGCTGTATCCCCAGCCTTGACCTGGGACCTCAGCCTCCCTGTGATTGGCGGTGAGGGAGCCCATGGTCCTCCCTTGACGCCAGTGGCTGTCACAGACCTGGGGGTCGACACCCACTCCACAGGGCTCCCGTTCTCCCACCACTTTTCCTCTCTGGCCCCTCAAAAGAGCCTCTACCCGTGTTATTTCCAGCCACATTCCTTCCCCGCCTGGTTCTTGAGATACCCAGGCTGACCAAGAGCCTGGAGTCAGCCCAAATGACCCCTTTATCTTAGGATTCTGTCTTACGGGTGCCACTCCACAAATTCCTTTAAATGATCACTAGATCAGAATGCTCTGGGTCAGAACAAAAGGCTGTAGATATGGGCAGTAACTTCCCAGAATTCCCAGACCTCAAGATAATGGATGGAATTAGAGAAAATTATTTTGAGTGAACGAACACGAGCTCAGAAAGAGAAACAACACATGTTCTCACTCATATGAGGGAGCTGATTCAAAATTACAAGAAGGAAAAATCCTATTCAAAGGTCGGATCATAATAAAAGGGGGGGGGGAGATAAGAATGATGTCAATATAAATGGACTAGAAATCGCATGTAATTGTTCTAACGAGAGAAAAACAAAGACCAGTACAGGAAAAGTTTCTATCTTAAACAGAACTGGAACACAAGGACATATAGAAAAATACTACTAAGTAAAAGATAGAGAAGACTTAGATGGGAAACTTAGATGGGAAGGGTGTCGGGGGAAGCATAGGGGAGGGTAAGGGGTAACCTATATGAATAATGTTTATCAAAATGCATATATGGAAATGTCACAACGAAAAGCATGTCAAAATGAATCACCTTAAGACGTACATTAAAAATTTCTAATAAAAAAATTAAAAAATAAAAAACCAAAAACCTCAAGATAATACAAATGGCTTACTTTAGCAACTCAAAGCCCAACCTTATTTGACTTTCAATAGCAGAGCCCTCCACCTCTGAATAGCATACTTCAGCAACTCAAAGCTTCACCTGATCTTTCACTTTCTCCACCCCCTCCTTCCCTGCTTGTAACCCACAATATAAGCCTTTACCCTGCAATGAGTTGGGGTCCCAACACTGAACCGCTGCGCCGGTGAGGTGTGGTACCCTTGAGCTCGAGCTTTAATAAAGGCTCTTTGTTATTGCATGCGACTTTGCACTCCCTGGTGGTCTTTGGGAAACTCGAACTTTGGGCGCAACAGTTCTCACCCCCCAGGACACTCTGCCTTGCCCCACAGGGGGACTGCGCCTCACAACCCCCACAGCTGGCCTGGGCCCTGAGGAGCAAGGCTAGGGGTCCACCAGCAGAATGGGGGGCCCCTTCCAGCCACTGCGTCTCGCTTGGCCTGGCCGCCGCCCTGAGCATTGGGCTACCAGCTTCCCTGATCCCTGAGCTGTGAAGTAGGGCCCTGGCCTGCAGTGTGACTGATCCAGAACTCAATTCCCTTCTGGGAAGACGGAAGGCTCATTTCCCCCACGGCGCTGGAGAGTTGCCCTCTGTGCCCCACGGCTGGGGCTGGGAGGGCACCCGAGCTCTGGTGCCGAGCTCTTGGCAGGCGCCTGGGAAAATGTCTGACCGCTTTTCTCCACTTCCTTCTTCCTCCTGTGGTCACCTTTGATGTTTGTGCTTCATCAGCCATGGCTAATTTTGATTGACAGCTGTATTCTAAGGCGTCCAGACCCTAGGGGCTCAGTTCCAGCGTGGGAGGAGCGTGGGTGTTGGCAGAACTTCCTAGGGCGGAACATTCTGGGCACTTCTTGGCATTGCTCACCCAGCAGGGGCATGTGGAGTGTTAGGGGAGTGGCGTGGGTTGTGGAGAGGACCGCATAGCCCTGGGGTCTATAGCTTCCCCTCGCTCTCAGCCTCAGCTTCCTGGTCTGTGAGATGGGCAGGGTGGTCCCAGGACATTTCTCGCAGGGTGGCTGGGGAGTGAATGGTTCAGGCCCAACTCAGCACTCAGAATGGCCCCGGGCAAGTGCTCAGAGGGCGGTACCCAAAGTCTGCAACATCCTTGTTCTTTCTTTCCTCCTTCTGCTCTTTCTTTTCTTCTCAGCCCTGTCCCAGCGAGACTTGTCTAACCGCAGCCTTTGTTCAGTTATGGCCACACCCCCCCTCTCCTCTGTCTCCCTACCCCTCCCTCTCTGGCCATTGATAAGTGGTGACTTGTAAGCTATTTGTGTGTCCTCCTGTTAGTGGCTTTTTAAGATTTATTTTTTATTAGTGAGATGCCCAGGCTGAACAAGAGCCCGAATGACCCCCTTATCCTAGAATTCTGTCTTACAGGAGCTGCTCCACAAATTCCTTTAAAAGATCACAAGAACAGAATGCTCTGGGCCAGATCAAAGGGCTGTAGATAGGGGCAGTAACTTCCTAGAACTCCCAGACCTCAAGATAACACAAATGGCATACTTTAGCAACTCAAAACCTCACCTTATTTAACTTTCAATAGCAGACCCTTCTGCCTCTGAATGGTATACTTTAGCAACTCAAAGCCTCACCTTATTTGACTTTCACTTTCTCCACCCCCTCCTTCCCTGCTTGTGATCCACAATAAAAACCTTTATCCTGCAATGAGTTGGGGTCCCGACACTGAACCGCTGCACCGGTAAGGGTGAGGTGAGGTGCGGTACCTTTGAGCTCAAGCTCGAGCTTTAATAAAGGCTCTTTGTTATTGTGACTTTGGACTCCCTGGTGGTCTTTGGGGAACTCGAACTTTGGACATAACAATTAGCAATTTTAAAGTTAATGTATGACTCCATGGGTTGCATGATGACATTTCCGAACATGCATCATGTTGCCTGTTGCTCATATTCACCTCCCCCGTTACCCTCTTGTACCCCTTTCCCTCTGCTTATCCCCTTCTTCCCCACCAGTGGTCCCCCTTCTGCTTACATGTCGTGTGTGTGTGTGTGTGTGTGTGTGTGTGTGTGTGTATGATGTTGTTGTTGGATGCTCTCCAGTCAGAGCCGATGCATGACGATGCTATGTACAACAGAACAAACACTACCCGACACTGGGCCATGCACACCATCTTTTTATATTTGAGCCCAGTGTTGTAGTCACTATGTTTCTTCTCCTTTTGAGTTTTGAGTTCTGCTGCATCCTTTTGAATTCTGCTTTTGAGTTCTGCTACATCAGCAAAAGGTGGTCCCAGGGGCTTTACTTCATTCCTGTCATAAAGGTCCACTCTACTTTGAGGAGACAACTCTTCCCTAGTTGTTTCTTGAATGCTTTCCAGCCTGGGGGGCTCATTTTCTGGCAGTTTATCTGACAGTGTTTCTCAGCTATTCATAGGGTTTTCAATGGCTAATTGTTCTGAGAGTGGGCTGTAGGGTCCTTCTGCCTAGTCTGTCTTAGTCTGGAAGCTCAGCTGAAACCTGTTCACCATGCTGGTATCTGATATATGGGTGCCATAGCTTTCAGCATCACAGCAATGTGTAAGCCCTGCCCAGTACAACAAGCTGACAGACATGTGGAGATATATGCTATACATATAAATCCAGATTATTACCTTTGAGAGCAAAACATAATGTTTGTCTTTGTAGGACCCCAAAAAGGATCTTCAAGAAGAGAGGCCCCAGAGAGAAACTGAGTCGAGGATCGATGCAATAAGCAAGAGGCTTTATTTCCGGCGCCGGGGTCAACCCTCCATAGAGCCTCCTTAGCAAGGGAAGGAAGGCGACCCCGAAGGAGAGGGGCTTGGGGTTTTTATACAGTTTAAGGGGTGGTGGGAAGGCACAAGGAAACTTGTTTTCAATTGATTGGTGGGAGGTTGTCGGGGTTGTCGGGGCGGGTACTGATTGGGCAAGTTTGGAGGAATTCAAAAAAACACTTTCAGGGCGGGATTCTGGAAAGTTTCAACCTCTGGGTCCCGATGACCTATGGCCAGTACATTCTTGTAGTTAATCTGCTTATCTCAGAATTCTTTACCTAGTTCCTCTTCAGAGAACCCCCGCCTAGGTCAGGAAATTGAAACTTGAGCAAACTTAATTATACAGAAACTTTTAAGCAAGCATTACAGAAACTTTAAACAAGCATTGTAAGACTTCAAGTAAACATTTTGAATGGTTAGTGAGCTCCAAGCATTCATAGGGATCTTCATCTTCATCTTCTTCTTCATTTCCTCCATTACACTTTCTTTTTGCCTCTTCCCTCTCTCTTTAGTCCCTTCTCTCCTTCTACATAGCCCCCTTTTACTTTCATGAACCATGTGTTAAAATATTGAATATATATTGAAATCTAGTATCTACATCTGAAAGTGAAAAGGATTTACTGATGAAGATCAAAGAACAGAGCCTTCAGTCTCATTAACGAAACAACAATCCTCACAACTGGGTCAGTATGCTCACAATAAATGGAGAAAAGATTGAGGTTGTCCAAGATTTTGCTTTCCTTGGTTCTAAAATCAATACCCATGGTGGCAGTCAAGGAATCAAAAGACACATTGCATTGGGAAAAGCTGTTGTAAAAGCGTTGAAAAGTAAACATGTCACATTGAAGACGAAGGTGCGCCTGACTCATGCCATGGTATTTTCAGTTGCATTATACAGTTGTGAAAACTGGACATTTACTAGGGAGACAGGAAAAGAATTGGTGCTTTTGAATTATGGTGCTGGAGACAAATATTGAATATGCCATGGACTGCCATTAATTTACAAAAATCTACAAGCCTACAAAAAACCCACAGCCAGCAGATGCCATATTTAACCTGGGCAATGTTGAAAGCCTTCCTTCAGAAGTCAGGAGCGAGACTCGGAGGCTGTTAATCGCCACATCTGTTCTGTGTCAACATCACTGGAAAGAAAGGAATAAAGCTCTCACTACCGTGTTCTCAGAAATTCCCAAATGATTAAAATTTATAAGTGAATCCAACACATTTTTCAGACATAACCATAATATTTAAAACATCGTATTTCTAACACTAGCAATTGTTACAAAATGAAATCAAAAGTAGAAAATTTAAAAAAGGATGCTCTCACAAATGTAATGCTGAATGAAATAAATCAGGTCCAAGAGGACACACATTGTATGATTCCATTTATGTGAAATTCAAAGCTATGCAAAACTAAAATACAGTGTTAGGAATTCCATCAGTAGCCAGCATTGAGTGTGTGGAAGGGGTGGGGGTAGGGATGGCATTGAGGTGTAAGGGGGATTTTGGATGTTGGCAATGTTTTCTTTCTTGACCAAGTCGATTGTTGCATGGATGTTCTGTTTGGAATAATTTAATCAATTGTGCATTTATATTTTTATATTTTTCCACATGAGAGTTATTTTTTTTAAGTTAAAAAAATTACTTGATTGAGTTAGGTGATCTTTAATTAGGTCAGATCCAAACAGGCATGTAGGGAGTAGCCCCAAGCAGGGAAGTAGGAGAATAGGTGAGTAGAGAGATTGTGTGTACATTTGTGAGTAAATGGGTGTGTATGTGTGTGTGTGTGTGTGTGTGTGTGTGTGTGTGTGTTTAGGGGAAGTGCTGAAGGAAGTGACTGATTTTTTGGTGGTTTTCCCCAAAGAATAATAAGGTGTTCTGTCTCTTTTTCATGGATGTGGCACAGTGTTGGGGAGTGTTTTGTTCTGTTGTACATGTTGTTGTTGTTAGGTGCCGTTGAGTCGGTATCCAACTCATAGCGACCGTCTGTACAACATGGGAGGGGGTTACCAGGTCCTTCTCCCAAGCCTACAGCTTCTGGTGTTCCCAAGTGGTCTCCCATCCAGGTACTAACCAGGCCCGACCCTGCTTAGCTTCCGAGATCTGATGGGATCAGATGCCACAGGGCTATGGCTGCAGGCTTCTGTTGTACATAGGGCTGTAATAAGTCAGACTCAACATATATATATACACACACATATATATATATACACACACACATATATATATACACACACACTCAACATATATAATGATATATATATGATGTTTATATATATATATATATATATATTTATATTTATATATTATATCGTATATATGTGTATAGGTGTTTTGATTGAATCCAGGCCTTGTGTGTGCTGGGCAAGTCCTTTGCCTGTGAGCTATATCTCCAGCCCCTGGTTTATTTTTTTTGGATGTACCCTTGTAACCCCAATCTTTTAACTGGAGTATTTAGATGATTTATCTTTTGTGTAATTATTGATATGCTTAGAGTTAATTTTACTTATTTATTTTTGGCTTTTCTGTTTTTACGTGTTCACTGTTTTCTTTATCTTGCTGTCCTATGGATTACTTAGACACTTTTTAGAATTGCATTGTGACTTCTCTATGTCAGTTTTGAGGGTATATATTCATATATTTTACTCAAGAGTTGCTCTGGGTTTTACTTGGTACACATATAATTTACCACAATCCACTGGCATAATAGGATGAGTAATGTATCCCAAGGATGTCTGCATCTTGGAACCTGTAAATATGTTACCTTACATGACAAAAGGAGTTTTGCAGATGTGATTAAGTTAAAGATCTTGAGATGGGGAGATTATCCTGGAGTATCTGGATGACCCCAATATAACCACAAGAGTCTATGTAAGAGGGAAGCAGGAGGATTGGGGTATGAGACAGAGATGCGATGGTGGAAGTAGAGGTAAGAATGATGTGGGCCAAGGTCCGGGGAATGTGGTCAGCTTCTAGAAGTTGAAAAAGGCAGAGAAATAGATTCCTCCTGGACCTCCAAAAGGAACAGTCTTGAGTGCTTCAGGCCATTGAAGCTGATATTGAAACTCTGGCCTTTAGAATTATAATAATACATTTTTGTTGTTTTAACACAATATATCTATTGTCTCCTGGATTTTTTATTTTTATTTTTGTGGGACTGGGGAGTTGAAGCCAGGGCCTCATGCATTCTTTTTGCCACTGCTCAACTGCTGAGTCACATTCCTAGCCCATTTTTTACTTTGTGTTTTGAGACAGGGTCTCATTAAATTTTGCTGGTTGCCTCTGGCCTTGAACTTGTGATCCTTTGCTTCTGCCTCTTGAGTCACTGAGATTAAAGGTGTGGGCCACCACACCCAGCATCTCCTGGATTTTGATCTGTACTTAGGTGGAGGAGTAGGGAGAGATGTGCCTTCTCCATCTCAATCCAGAGCTAGAAGGTGGACTCGTTGCTTTAAGGTGCTTCGGGAATGTCCAGGTTGAGCTGCCCCGCTCACTGCTGAGAACAGCTCTACAGGGCAGAGTAGAGTGGAGTGGCTTCCAGCCTAGAGAGGTATTAATCCAGAGGAGGAAGGACAGGCCATAAGGAGAAGAGGCTTGGAATCACTACGAGCTCTGTGGTTTTAAAAGCTACCCTCAGGCATCCACTGAACTGGGGGAAATGAGAGGCAGGGAGGGAGGCTGGAAACTGAGGCGGCAGCCAGGGTCCATCCTGTAACTATGGAATGAGAAGGAACAGGTAGGCCCAAGAAGCAGGATAAAGGAAGAATTGAGAGAACGTGGGCCTCAGATCACACATAGTGACCGAGAGAGAAGGGATTAGTAAGGACACACAACTACAACTATTGAGTGTGGCCAGAGCTCTGCCCCCCTGGAATGAGAGGGAGGCCTGGAGAGGGGAAGGGGCTCCGGAGAGGGAGGAGGAAGAGGTGAAGAAGGGGCAGGAAGGACTGGTCAGGCAGAGAGAAACTCTTTGATTGCTGAGTTTCCTTTACAAATGGGGTAACGTTTGGCAATAGCATCATTGGTTCACAGCCATTGCTCTCTTGACCCCTCCCACCCCTCACAACCTCAGCTTTTCCCATATCCCCCCGTAACACATGCTCCAAGAAGGCCAGCTCGCGTTATGAGATGGCCAACAGGGGGCTAGACTTCAAGGCTTTCCCAAAATTGATTTGCTTTTTATGGAAGTTAGTATTGTTGGGAGGAAGACTTTGGTCAGGATTAAGGATTGCTAGATGGATCAAGAAAAGGGGTGTGCTTTGTTGTAGCAGATAAGGTCCAGGGTTCTGTTCATTCTTGTTGCTCCTGCTCCTCCCCGAGGTCATGGGCAAGACTAAAGTTCCCACTTGCTGGGGGGTCTCTGCAAGGCAGAAGGCACAAAAGGAAAGATGGGTTCAGCTTTCCACATGGAACTCAGTGCTCCAGCCACTTCTCCAGGCTGGCTTCTCTCCAACTTTCCGGCCCTGGGAGGATGAGAAGGGGCCAGCAGTTATAGTTGTTGTTGGGCTTAAATTTAATTTTTTTTTTTTGGTACTGAGGTTTGAAGCCAGGGCCTTGTGCTTGTATGCTTTCCAAGTACTGTACCACTGAGTTGCATCCCCAGCCCATTTTTTTTTTACTTTTTGAGACAGGGTTTTGCTAAATTATGCAGACTGCCTCTGGTCTTGAACTTGCGATCCTCCTGCCTCTGCCTCCTGAGTTGCTGGGATTACCAGTGTGCGCCACTGCGCCCGGTCAAGTTTAAAATTTTAAAAATGGTACCAGGGATTGAACCCAGGGCCTCACGCATGCGAGGCAAGTGCTCTACCATTGATTGACATCCCCAGCCCTTCAGTTACAGTTGTAACCAAAGGATTTGGGCTGGGGGTGTCTCAGCCTCTCACCCCACAACTCCTCATGCTCATCTGGTCAACAAGCCCTTGGTGAGGCCGTCCCTGGGCCAGGCCTTGAAGGGGGCCCTAGGGATGCAGAAATAGGACAACCAGCCACTTCTACCTTGGAGCTTGGAGTGAGGGGACAGGGGTCAGTGTTTATAAGTGCTATGGCAGAGGATGCTCAGTCATCCAGTGGAGGCCTCCAATGTACCTGCAGATGTGTGTCTAAGAGGGATGTGGGAGAGACAAGGAGCCAGGGATGGAGAAGGCGAGAGGAGAGAGGAGGAGGTAAGGATTGGAGACAGAGACCTGGAGAAGGAAAGGAAGTGCAGGACCGGAGAAGACTCTGAACACATTAGAAGACATGGGTTCTGGGGGCAGTTGTTGGCTCTGTTTTGGCACATGATGGGGACTTATGGGTGTGTTTAACACCAACAACAGCCTGGCTGCCCTGAGCACTGTGCAAGCCTCTCAGTGTCTGGTTTTAACCCCACTCACTTTAGGGGGCTGCTACTATTGGTGTCTCTTTTTTTGCACAAGAGGAAACTGAGGTTTAGGTAGAGAGACTGGCTGAGGTCCAGGGGGCTGATTGGGGTAGAGCTGGTTCAGAGCCAGGCATCCAACTCCATCTCTGTCCTTCTCATCATCTCTTCCTGGCTTTTCCACCTGCTAGGCTGGCTGGTGAGCAAATGAACAGGAGGAGGAAGCTGGCAGGAGCAGTGGGGAGGCCTGAGGACTGGCCAGAGGAGTTGGCTATCCTCAACCTAGCAGAGCTGGTGGGAAGCAGCGCTGGCCTTGCTTAGGGCAATGGAGAGCAACCACGGCTTCTTATTTTTCTGTGCCTATATTGGGCTCCTTCTCAGTGGAGGACCTACTTGACCTTGTCCTTGGAGGATAGAGAGAGCAGGCACAAGGCCTCCAGATCTTTGAAGACTGCGATATGCCCCCCACTCCACCTCCTGGTAAGAATGCAGCCCCAATAGAGTATTATCAGGAACACAGATCCGGGAAGTCACCTGCAGCAGAACTTTGGTCTGTGGGTTCAGTGTGTAAAAGATTTTATACCTGACACAGAAGTTATGGTAGAGAATATAGAGGAAGTTTATTAAAAGACAGTCCACCTTTGCGAAATGAAGGTGGTCAGTAGGGAAGAGCACCTGCTCCTGCGACTTCAGCACAGAGCTGAAGTCCAATGCAATTTTTATAGTGAAGTTTGAGTCTTCAGAGGAAGAAAAGAAACATTTCCAATCTGGGGTTTATGCCTGGAATGGGTTAATGGCCCAGTGTTTTTGGAGGAATGAGTTCAGAGGTGGACATTTCAAAAGGTTAAAAATCCAGATAGCTGGCTGGATGAGGTGACGCACACCTGTAATCCCTGCAACTTAGGAGGTGGAGGCAGGAGGATCACAGGTTAGAGGCCAGAGGCAGCCTATGTAACTTAGTGAGGAGGTCCTGTTTTAAGATTAAAAATAAAAAGGGGTTGGGGGGTGCAGCACAGTGGTAGCTTGTGTACAGAAAGTATGTGCCAAGCCCTGGGTTCAGCACCTTAGTGCCACAAAACAAAACAAAAAAAGAATCCAGGCAATTATTGATCTTGATAAGGGAGCAGAAGCCACTGAACAATGTCCTTCTTAACTGCTGGGGGTGGTATTTATCTCACACAGTCTTTATCCTCCTCCATGGCTGAATGCAGGAGTAATTTAAGTCCCCCTTTTCCTCGTTTTGGCCTGATAAAATCTAAGCTAACCTGAAAGGAGGGGCAGAAAAATGCATCTTGGGCACAGGTGCTACCTGCTTGGGACTTTCCTGAGGCGAGGGTTTCATTCCTTCTGGGAAGAAATTTTCATGGCTGGCCCTGGGCCAACCATAGACACACTCCATGCTGCCCTTGGCTAGCACCTTCCTTCCTGGAAGACTCTGCCTGGGGCCTGGCCTACTGCACATTCTTCATCTCAAGTGATGTGATGATTGCATGTCCGTGTCGTTCTGGTTTTTGCGGGATGTTGGGTGGGGAGAACTGAAAGCTCAGGACCAGGGGAGGGACAAGGAAAGGGAGAGTGCTCAGTGGGTCTTTGGGACAACCAGGCCCAAGAGGGTTGGTCCTTGTGAAGAGCGATCCCAGAGGGACAGATGGGCCTGATGAGGAGGAAGGGTGGGCAAGGAGGAAGAGGAAGTGGAGGAGGAGGAAGAGGAAGATGAGGGCTTAGCCAAGTAGACAGAAGCTCTTTGTCTCTGTGGGTTCTTTGTGAGTTGGGCAACATTTGGCAAGAAGACACATTGGTTAATACAGCCACTGTTTTCCTGCCTATGGCCCTTCACCTGAGCTTCCTCCTGATGGCATGTCCCACTTTGTCCACAAAAAACACACCCAGGCCCCTCAAGACCTTCAGTTCTACTCAAGGGGCCAGAGGCCAAGTGCACCCTTTGGCAATCAGCATCTCTGCGGTGGAACTCATAGGGACCTGGGGTGGGCTGAGAAGCAGAGAGCTCGTTTCTTGCCCATTCTCAGCCCTTCCCTTCACATCACCAGCAGAGGAATGATCAATAGCAGGGCACCAAGTGCCATAAGGGTCACGGGATGGACTTCTAGATCTGCCACTCACCAGCTGCGTGACTGTGGATGAGCCCCCTTCCGTGAGTCCTCCTCTGGAAGGCCAGGCTAAGGAGGTACCTCATGGCGATCCATAAGGATCAAGAGCATCTGCTGAGGTGGGAAAGGGGCTGGCCAGGGCCTGGCCTGCAGAAGGGGGTCAGTCCTTGCCAGCGTCCCTTCCTGCTGAGGTTCACAAGGACAAAGTCTGTCCCTAGGCCTCCACCTCTGCATCCTGAGCTCTCATCCCTGGGCTCCTAGGAAGAGAAAATCTGATGGGAGCCCCAGGGCTGGCAGTTCCGTGTCCCTCACTCACTGTGTGACCACAGGCAGCCTCAGTTAACCTGATTTTAGAATGGGAGCAGTTCATGCATAGAGCTGTTGTTGGGGTCACGTGACTTGCTTACTGTCAGCTATTTGGTGTTAAAAGTGCCATCTGAAAGGCTAAGGATTATCTAATCTCTCTCTAGGGATGGCAGAGCCCTGCATGTACAAACACCCCACACTAATAGGAGCATGGCATGCCACCCCACAATGGCGGACACAGGCAGGGGTGTGCGCTGGCAAATGGCTGTCCAGGAGCCAAAGACCTGATTTACAGCATTTGCCAATTTCCATTGTGCAGAGACATCCGTCATGACTGAGTTCAGGCTACTATTGGTTAACTCATCCCAGAATCCTTTAATATTTAATGGCTTTCTACCAAGCCAGCAACCTCACCCCACAGACAGGGACAAGAAACAAGGCCTGGGGTCTCCTGAGGGCCAGGCTCCTGTCCAGATGGACGCCTCGAACAGCCTTTTCCCCTTTATCCTATCTGGAGCCTGTTCTGCCAGCCTCCCATTTCCTTTCCAACAAATTCGGGGGTTTGCCGGTCTGTGGAGAGGGCGCAGCCTGGCCGAGGTTCTTCCCTTGTGGTAGGGGCTCAGGCCAGGCACAGGCGTGCTATTCTGCAAGTTCTGAGGGCAGGGGTGGAGGAAGGCGTCGGTCCCCTCCCCCTCCCTGTTAAACTCCAGCACTTGTGCTGCATGGCAGCCTGCAGAAGACCCACCTTTTCTATGTTCCTTGTATTCAGCCACTGCCTCAGCACTGGGAAACCTGAGCTCTACTTCCCTGCTGGCTGTCCACGTTTGGCCGAGGTCTTGGCACCTAGGAGATGCCATATAGACCCAGGTTGAATTAAGGGCTAAGCAAATGGGTCCAGATACACAGGACCCGGGGGGCCTGGCTTAGCCAGCCCTGCTTTTCACTGCTTTTCAGACTCTACATGTTGCAACCAGGATCCTTTGTCCCCTCTCAGCCTTGCCTCCTTCTCATTCACTCCTTCCTTTAACCGATAATGATCATTAAGAGCCTATGGGAGGCACAGAGCCAGCTGGCCAGAGAGTCCGAGGGAGACTATGGCTCTTTGATGGGTTTGGTGGAAAGTGGCAGGAAATATGATGAAGGTGCAGGGAGGGAGTTGCCTTTTACATGCATTCAATTAGGTGCCTGGAGGGCCTGCAAGAGGAGCTGTCCAGATGCAGATGACACATGATGTGGGGCAGATGACAATGACTTGCTTAGTGCTTCTTCCATCAAGAGTTTCTGGCCAGAAACTCCAGAGTGATCCTTTGTTGTCCCTGGAGCTCAGGAAGTTGGTCACTGGGCTCCTGAGCCTCTACACGGCTGATTTCTCTGTCGGGATCACCCGACCTGTAGGAATCCTGCCCTCCCTTCAGGTGTGCAGGTCAAACGCTCTTCCTCAGACTCTTCTGGAGCTTCTTTCTCTGCCTGGATAGAAATCACGGGCAGGCAAGGAGAAGCTCTTCACGTGCTAGTTTTTGGTGGTGTCTATATCCCTGAGCATTTGAAGGCAGCAAGCAGTGACAGCAGACAGATTGAGCAGCAGCATCAAGTGGCACTTGCTAGTGTTATAGCTCTTATGTAGGCTGAGGAGGTCAGGAATCTCAAGCCTATCAGTGTTACAGCTCCTCGGTAGGCCAAGGAAGTTGGGAATCCCAAGCCTTCAAGAGCAGCTGGCATTTCAGCTTCCAGGCAGGCCTAGGTATCAGGATCCTCAGCCCTGAGGAGTGGCCAGTGTTGTAGCTCTTGGGCCCAGGGTGTCTGAGACCCTTGGTCTTAAAGACTTGATAGCTTTCTGGAACTCTTCTAGTGACCAGGGCCTGCAGTGTCTCTTCTTTGACTCTTTACAGCCTTCTATCCTTCATCAGCCCCAGCTCTTTGCCCTCTCTTAACTTCTCTCTACTTCCACCATCCCTCTTTTTTCTTCCCTGGTGTTCTTTTGGAACCACTCAGCTGCCTTTTACTTCTATGGCCACTGTCACTGTTGCTGCCATTGGGGAGACAGTTATCACCTTTTTGCTACTTCCTCTGTTTCTGCTGTTTCCAACTGCTAATCTCATGGCCCTGCTTATTTTGCAGCTTTCCGTGTAGCTGTCTGTCTTGCCACTTTTACCACGCAGCCTGTCAAATGTAGACTATGCCCCTTTAGGGCCACAGTTCTTGTGGCCCCTCCTCCTCTGCTGCTGTCAGAATCGCATGGTTCATGACTCCCTTTTGCCAACAGTGGGAGTAGTGTGGGGCTACACTCTGCCTTTCTGTCAATCAGCAGAGTCTCACAGTTTCCCGTTAGCTCTGGCCAATCATAGGAGCAGCTCCTGGTTCTATTCCTGACAATCATTAGAGCTGCTTGGGGCCAGCTCAGCTCCCGCCACTGCTGTCAAGACAGTGGCTGCATGAATAATGTTTATCAAATTGCATATATGAAAATTGTCACAATGAAAAGCATGTCAAAATGAATTACATTATGATGTACATTAAAAATTTCTAATAATAATAAAAAAAAGACAGTGGCTGCTTTAGCAGATTGGCAAAACAGTTACCTTCCTGTCCTGACACTCCACTGTCCCCACTGCTGCTGTTGCTACCATTCTGCTGTCTTCACATCTTTCTTCATATTACCAGCTCAGCCTGTGCTACTAAAAATAGGCAAAAGAATTACTTGAGACAAATCTTTATTGGGCCTAATGTTACAATACCAAAGGAGGCTGGACAGGAGGTTGTCTCCCAGCTCACTCACCAAGTGAGCTGAACAGCCTTCTTATATAGTCATAAGGGAGGTATTTATATCAATCACAGTTTTGTCTCTTTTGTACCAGTCACAAAAGTCCCTCTGTTAGGCCCTCATGGGAAGTGCTCCCCTTCTGGCCTGGGTAGAAATGCTTGCAAGGTCACCTAGAGTTAGTGGCAATAAATAAGTAAGTAAGTGAGTAAATTCCAACGCAGGTGGCAAATTATTTGAAAGGATCATGGCTGGGGTTGTACCTTCAGGAGATGGAGTTGTGTTACAGCAGCAATTGTCATGTGGTTTCCTTAAGGCATCTATGAAATATTCAAAAGTGCTGGTGCTAGTACAAGGCTAGTTTAGCTGGCTGCTTGGCTGAGAGTCCTTTACTCAAGGCATTCATGGTACCAAGAGAGAGTCCAATCGCTGCCTATTAGGGAGTCAAATCACCCCATCCCCTAACCTCTATGGTTATTTGCGGGAGAATAAACATCAGAAGTAATTTTCAGGAAAAAAACCCTGTTATTATTAACATCAAATTGATTTTAATAGTGTTTAACAGCACTTTTAACAATGCTTACTACCTGCCCATTTCTCCAGAGAGAGGTGGGTCCCCTGATCTGTCTCACTATGTTGGGACGTAGTCATTCTTCCTCTGAGCTCTCACCTTCATTTGGTTTTGCTGCTTGGCTTTTCCCAGGTGGTCTGTGTGACAGAGCACATGCCAGTGCACGCTCCCTGCCATTAAGTCAGTGTTCCTGAGGGCAAGGACAGACCCCCTCCTCTCTGTGTCTGTCATGGCAACTGCCAGTTCTAGCATGAATGAATGAATGAATGAATGTTGGCAATAGATCAGTGGAACTTCATTTGTCCTTCTGCCAAATTCATCTTCTACCTCAGCTTCCTGTGCAGACAGCTATGGGGGCTGCTCTGCCTCTGTCCAGTTGAGCACACCCTTGGCCTAGGGCTGGGCCATTCCCAGCTGGCACAGCAGGAAAGCAAGCAGCCTTGTTACCTGCCCCAGTTACATGCCTATGGCATGTCCTCAGCTTAGCCACTGGGTCCTGGACTCAAGTCTGTGCTCCTGCCAACACTGTAACATAGTGAGCATGTTTGGGGGCCTCTGTCCACCCAACCCACCCTTTTCTAACGCACTCAAGTAGAGGCATAGGCTGTGATGCTGCTTAATTTTTCTATGATCGTGAAAAGGCAAAGCCTAGCTGCTAATTCAGGTACAAAGATGCTTCAGCACTCCTGGGAATTAGTCAATTTTGTATTTCTTCACCATTTTTTGAAATGGCTCATTGCAATTATTGATTAAAGCAACTTTTAATGTTGCAATACCTTGTTTCCAAACAATGAGACACTCTGGACCCGTCACCCCCAAACTGCTGGTGATTCCAGAACTAAACTCCAAGCCTACTGTTGTGCCAGGCAAGCAGGACCCTTGATCGGACCCCACCCTTGTTCCTGAGCAGGATCCATCCACACCTGGGAAGGGGAGGTCCCCCAGCTCCCTTGGTGGTCTCCCACACCTGGGGTAGGCCTGCTCCTCAGGGCGGAGGGCCCCTGCATGGCATTGCTAGCCCCTGGGGTATTGGCCTCTTGCTCTGGAAAAAGCTCTTTACTACCAAGTAGTCTGAGCAAAGTCAAGACCGGTGTTTTAGGACAAGCAGGTGTCAGAGTCACATATTGGACTGAGCAGGGGAGAGAGGTGCTCATTGGGCCCATGAGGTCCTCCAGGGGTCAGTACCCCACATCTTCCCATGTGAGCTCCTGGCCTAAGCACGCTCTGTGCAGACAGGGTTGCTGTGTTCTTTCTGAGGCCTCCCTGGTGTCTCACTCATGCATCAGCACCCCACTTCAGGTGATACCCCCAAGAAAGGTGCATTTAATTGGCTTCTGATTAGCCAATGACATACAACACTGTCTGGTGAGCCTTGTTCTTGGGCCCTCACGCGTCATGGCTGTGTATTTACAAGATGTGTCTTCAGAAGCAGCACTCTAGCTTCTGAATTTAAGAATGGCTTCCTCCCAAATATGACACTTAATGACATTACTAAAATGAGGCTGAGGGTCCCATCACTCACTTTATGTCACTATAAAAACAGAACAAAACAAAAACTAAACAAAACAAAAACCACCCCATCTGTAATCTCAGTGACTCAAGAGGCAGAGGCAGGAGGATTGCAGGTTCGAGGCCAGGGGCAGCCTGTGTAACTTAGCGAGATGTTCTCTCAAGACGAAAAATAAAAAAGGGGCTGGGGTTGCAGTTCAGTGGTAGAGCCCTTGCGAGAAGTATGTGTGAGGTTCTGGGTTCAGCCCCAAGTACTGCAAAATAATAAAAAACAATAAAAAAAGAAGAAAAAGAAAAAAGGAAGGAAGGAAAGGAGAGGAAGGATGGAAGGTGGGAGGGAGGGAGGACAGAGAGAGAGAACGAGAGAGGAGAAGGAGAAGGAGGAGGAGGAAAAAGGAGGGAGACGGAAGAAAAGAAGGAGGAAAGGAAGGAAAGAAGGAAGAAAGGAAGGAAGGAAGGAAAGAGTGCTAAGGCCTCTTCTTCACTAACAAATGAGGGACACAGCCAGCCCTGAGCAGTGGCTTTCTCTTCTGAGACCCCAGGCTCTGTTTTCTGGGAGCGGTGTAGGGGGTCTCAGCAGGGCTCAGAGGGACCCCAAGGGGAGCCTGCATCCCACTCTGAGCAGATTCTATCGTCCTTGTCAGCTGTCCCCAGGCTGCGGCTGGCCATGGCTGAAGGCAGCTGAGTCCTCTTTGGAGGTCCGGGCTCCGCGCTGCGTCCAGAGGCTTCCAGCAACTTTCCACACCACCTGCTAAAGATCAGTCTCACAGGTGAAGGCGATCCCCAGTAAAGACAACTGCTCTGTGTCCTGGAGTTTAGAAGGTAACGACCCAGAGTAGGGACAAGAGGCAGGGGCTGTGACTCAGTGGGAAAGGACGTGGCAATAGCGGCAAGTCAGAGCTTGGCCAGGGGTGGATCCCTCGCTCCTCCCCCACTCGAAGAGCCCGACCTCCAAGAGCCAGGAAACCTGGCTGCAGGGCATGAGGAAGGAAGGGGGGCCCATTGCGCAAAGGGGCGGGGCCCACCGCATTTGCACACCCAGCCTGGATAAAGGGGCGCAAAGGAGGCTGCAGGACTCAGCCTTGTTGGCCCAGTCGCCCCAGGACCGCAGACATGAGGCTCCTCTTCTCCAGTCTGCTGTTCATTGGCATGCTTGGTGAGTGTGGGTGCCTCCGGGCACTCTGGGCTTCTTATCCCTGTGCACACCCGGTAGGCACCTTGTCCTTGTGCCCTATAGCTGGGGGCCCGAATCTCTGCCCTTGTAGCCAGGAAGGTGGCCTGTTCGTGGGGATTAGTTCCGTCTGCCCTCCCCTGGGGTAGGGGTCAGTAAACTGGCTGGAATATGTCTAGGATTGAGCAGGGGTTCCCAGAGGGTCTCCAGGCACTCTGCTCCCTCCTGTTCTCCCAGGACCTTTGATATTTATACTGATAACATGAGTTTTACATGGGAGTAAAGTGAGGCTCTGAGAGGGCGAACAAGTTGCTCAAGACACACAGGACACCAGAGTTGAGATCCTAGCTCTCCTCAGGACTGTGTGACCCTGGCTAGACAGAGCCTCTTTAAGCCTTAATTTCTTCATTAAAAAAAGAAAAGACTGATCTTTGCACAGGATTGGGAGGAGGTGGGATGCGCCTGCTCAGTGCTAGGCACAGGTGTACACACAGATCCCACAGCACAGGGGAGGGGCAGGTGCAGACTCCCCTGAGTCAGACTCCTCTTGTGTAAGAGGACATGAGAGGGTTCTGGGGCCAAGTTACATCCTCTAGGCTTTGACCCCGACAATGGTGGGTAAAGGGGGAGTGGGGCAGTTGGGTCCTCTGAACCCCTGCTGACTCAGCCCGGGAGCTCCAGGTTTCCTGCCTCAGCTCCCTGTGCTCCTTAGAAACCTCGGGTGGGTCTGTGAGGAGACAGATCAGAAGTAGCAGCAGAGGACAGAGCATTCCATCCCAAAGCATGACCAGAGGGGAGAGGGGCTTTGCAATCATGTGGTTTCTGGCTTTTGTTTAGGTGAGCTTGATGGCACCTAACAACAACAACATTTTGTGTACAATGAAATGATTTTTAGTAACTTAGTGCTGCAACCAGGCTGGGGTTTGGCTCAGTTGGTAGAGTGCTGCTCTGTGCTCTCTGAGGCCCTGGGTTCAATCCCCAGCACTCCTCCCAAATGGGAGAAGGACATGGCAGCTCACTCTCTGGAGCAGTCCCAAAACAGTCCGCCATTGAAAACTCTATGAATAGCAGAGAAGCACTGACATAGCGCCGGGCATGGCATAGTGTTGGGGAGTGTTTCGTACTGTTGTACATAGGGTCTCTATGGGTCAGACCCAACTTGATGATAACTAATAACAACAACAACAGTGGTGCAACTATCACCATAAATCAGTTTTAGAACATTTTCACCTCCCCCCATGAATCCTTCATGAATCCTGATTCCTACTCCTAGCATTAGGAAACCACTACTCCACTTCTTGTCTATAAATTTGCCTCTTCTGGACATCTGCAAGTGGAATCATGCAGTCTGTTCCTGCTTCTTTCACCTGGCATAAATGAGGCTGATTCATGTAGCATGCATCAGTAGTTCTTTCCTTTTTGTTGCTGAATAATATTCCATTGGATGGATGCACCACATTTTGTCTAGGCTTTTATCAGTTATTAGATGTTTGGTTGTTACCCATTTTTTGCTATTCTGAATAATGATGCTGTGCATATTCATGCATGAGTCTTTAAGTAGAATTATATTTTTATTTCTTTTGGGTATATAACTAGAAGTGCAATTGTCAGGCTGTTTTCCAAAGTGGCTGTACCATTTTACATTCTCAGCAATCTATGAGGGTTCCCATTTTTTGCCAATATATGTTATTGTCTATTTTAGGTATTATAACCATTCTAGTACATGTGAGATATTTTGTAACATTTAAAAATTTTCATTCTCTTAATGACTAATGATGCTGAAATCTTTTCATGTGCTTACTTGCTATTCACATACCTTTGGTGAAATATCCATATCTTTTATTCTTTAAGTATTTAATTCTTTTTGATCTAGTTGTAAATAAACTTTATTAATTTCATTTTTAGACTTTTAGATGCTAGTATGCAAAAATGTAATTGATTTTTGCATATTGAACTGGTATCTTGTGACTTTGATAGACTTATTTATGTGTTCTAATAGCACTTGGTAGATTCTTTAGGCTTTGCCACATAAAGGATCATATCACCTGCAAATAAAAAGTTTTATTTCTACATTTTCAATCTTGATGCCATTTATTTCTTTATCTTGCCTTATTGCTATTGCTAGCACTTCAAGCACTGTGTTATATAGTTGAGAGTGGGCACCTTTGCCTTGTTCCCGATCTTAGGTAGGTGTTTGTTCTGTCACCACTTTAGGATGATGGTCACTGTTTGTTTTTCATAGATGCCTTGAATCAGGCAACCAGGTGAGTAAAACCAATCCATCTTCCTCCCTGATTTCAGAATCTAGTACCAAAGGCAATCTTAACAGGAGTCCCAGTCTTTCTGCACAGAGGTGAATGGTGGTAACTCAGGCATAGTGACCCAGTTGGCTCCTCAATGGCCCACCATTTCCTGAAGCTACTGAAATAGTTCAGTGTATTTTCCCTTGTTCCTTTGGCATCCTCCTGCTGTTGCTAGGTGCTGTCAAGTCAGTGTCTGATTCATAGCGACCCTACGTACAACAAGCAAAACACTATTGTCAGTGCTTCTCTGTTATTTACAGGGTTTTCAATGGCAGATTGATTTTGGGGAGTGGGTTGCCAGGTCCTTCTCTCTTGGCATCCTCTAGGGAGATACTTATAGACACAACAATCTAGAGAGATGCTAGGCTTGATTTTGCAGTGCTCAGCCTTCTTTTTTTTTTTTATTAGAAATTTTTAATGTACATCATAATGTGATTCATTTTGACATGCTTTTCGTTGTGACAATTTTCATATATGCAATTTGATAAGCATTATTCATATAGGTTACCCCTTACCCTCCTCTATGTTTCTCCCCTCCCCCC
>VMDO01014272.1:0-45214 GCA_007922755.1 Pedetes capensis | reverse complement strand
CCAGCCTATTTTTTATTTTTATTTTTTTTTACGACAGGGTCTCGCTAAATTACGCAAACTGCCTCTGGTCTCAGACTTGTGATCTTCCTGCCTCCACCTCCCGAGTCACTGGGATTACAGGCGTGTACTGTTGCGCCCAGCTCTGGGTCAAAAATCTTTTTTTTTTTTTTCCCGGTACTAGGAATTGAACCCAGGGCCTCGCGCCTGCATGCTTTGCAAGTGCTGGACCACTGAGCTGCACTCCGAGCCCATTTTTTTTTTACTTTTTTGAGACAGGGTCTCGCTAAGTTACTCAGACTGGCTGTGGTCTCGAACTTGCGATCCTTCCACCTCTGCCTCCCGAGTTGCTGGGATTACAGGCTTGCGCCACTGCACCCAGCTGGGTCAAAAATCTTGAAGCCAGGTGTGATGTTGTGTGCCTCCAGTCCCAGCACTTGGGAAGCTGAGGCAGAATCATGGCAATTTGGGTTTTGGGTGCTGGTTCAATATGTTAAAATTTAGAAAGTTTAGGAGGTTTGAGTTTGTTTTGGATTTGGGTTTAAAATTTTAATCCTATGTGTATCTAGATGAATAAACTTTAAAAAATTTTTTTTTAACTTTTAAATAACTAATGATAGAAAATAAACAAGTAATGAATGAAAGAGAAGGAAAGGAAAGAAAGGAAGAAAGAAAGAAAACAAAGAAAGAAAGAAACTTAAAAACTGAATCGGAACCCAGTTTTTCAGTGGGTTTGGGTTCAGATTCAAGTTGAGAAAGTTTTAAAAAATACTTGAACTGGAATAGGTTCAGGATTTGGGTTCGTGTTGAAACCCTGCTGTCCACACATAGTATTTAAACTCAAACCCTGAACCTTCCAAATTGTAACCTATTAAATCTGGACCCAAACTTGAACCCAGTTTTTCATGGATTTGAAGCCCTGGGCAGATGCATCCCGTGGGCCCAGGAGTTTGAGACCAATGAGGGCAACATAGGGAACCCATCTTAAAACAAAACAAAACACCAAAAACAAAAACAATAAACACCATTATACCTTGATTGATGTCTTTAGGTGTTTCACCTTTGCTTTTCTCTAAGAGTTTCATAGTATCAGGTCTTATGTTTAAGTCTTTGATCCATATCGATTTGATTTCGGTGTAAGGGTATCTAGTATCTTTCTTCTGCATATGGATGTCCAGTTTTCCCAGCATTTACTGAAGAGAGCTCCCTCCTAATGTTCATTCTTGTTGCCTTTGGTAAACATCAGTTGGCTGTTATATATGGATTTATTGTTAGTTTCTTTATTATGTTCCATTTGTCATTTGTCTGCTGTTATGCCAGTACCATGCTGTTTTGTTTACACTCTCTTTATTATATGTGATGACTCCAGGTTTATTCCTTTTGTTCAAAACTGTTTTGATTACTTGAGGTCTTATGTGCTTGCATATGAAGTTTAGTGCTGTTTAATAATTCTGTGAACATGTCATTGGTATTTATATGAGGCTTACTTGAATCTGTAAATCACTAGATGGTGTGAACATTTTAACATGATTCTTCAGATTCATGACAGTGGGATGTCTCTTCATTTTTTTGTGTCCTCTTTAATTTCTTTCATCAATTTCTTTTATAATTTTCATTGTAGAGGTCCTTTGCTTCCTTCCTGTTTTTTAGTAACTATTATAAATGAGATTGCTGTCTTGATTTCTATCCCAGCAGTTTCATTATTGGTATATAAAAATCCACTGATTTTTAAGCTGGCTCATGTGGTGCACTCCTGCAGTACTAGCTACTCAGTAGGCTAAGACAGGAGGATTGCAAATTGGAGGCCACAGGAAGTCTGCACAACTTGGTGAGACTCTGTTTCAAAAAAACAAAAGGACTACTGATTTTCCTGTGTTGATTTTGTTTCCTGTAAGCTTACTGGAGTATTGTTAGTTCTTTAAAAACTGGTAAAATTTAGCAGTGACGCTGTCTGGTCCTGGGTTTTACTTTGTTGGGAGCCTTTTTATTACTTACTTAATCTTATTACTTATTAATGATCTGGTCAGATTTGGTATGTTCTCTTGGTTCAATACTGGTAGATTTTATGTGTCCAGCAATTTATTCATTTCATCTAGATTTTCCAATTTG
This sequence comes from Pedetes capensis, assembly GCA_007922755.1. Classification (NCBI taxonomy): domain Eukaryota; kingdom Metazoa; phylum Chordata; class Mammalia; order Rodentia; family Pedetidae; genus Pedetes; species Pedetes capensis. Next base: position 43,108 of record VMDO01014272.1, on the reverse strand, counting down.
GCCATGGATAATTCTTCATAATGGTCATTAATGATCATTTATATTCCTTTGATATCACTTCTGATGTGTTCTTTTTTGTATTAGCTCTTTGTTGCTGTGGCAGAGAAACCAACTGAAGCAAACTTATGGGAGGAAATCTATGTTGAGGACTTATGGGTAGAGGATTTTAGTCCACAGAGGCTGGAGGGTGTGGTGGCAGGGTAGGCATGGTGGACCTGTTGCCGAGAACCTCATGGCATGGTGGCTCACTAGCAGAGAGCAAAGTGAGGGTCTAGAACTGTGGGTCTCGGTAGAAACATCTCAAGGCCTGCTTCTAGTGGACCTGCTTCTGTCAACCTAGAAACCACCAAGCTTCCATTGCTTCCACAAACAGCGCCATCACTTGGGGACCAGATGTTCAAACATAGGACCTTTGGAGGACTTATGGATTCATAACATTTTTTATTGCTAATTGAGTCTTCTCCCTCTCTCTCTGCCTTCCCCCTCTTCTCTTTTGCTAGCCTAACTAGAAGTTTGTCAATTTCATTTATCTTTTCAAAAAGCTCTGTGTTCCATTAATCCTTTATATTAGCTTTTTTTTCCTGTGTCAGTTTCCTTTATTTCTGCTTTGACTCTTGTTATTTCTTTTCTTCTACTTACTTAGTGTTTGATTTGTTCTTGCTTTTCTAGTTCCTTGAGTTGCAATGTTGTTGTTGTTAGGTGCCATCAAGTCGTGTCCGACTCATAGTGACTCTCATAGGGTTTTCAATGGCAGATTGTTTCGGGATTGACTTGGGAGTGGGTTGTCATGTCCTTCTCCCATTTTTGCCGTGCTGTGAATCAAACTCGGGACCTCAGAGACTGCAGAGCAGTGCTCTACCAACTGAGCTAAATCCCAGCCCATGAGTTGCAATGTTAGGTTGTTTATATGAAGTCTACTTACTTGTTTAGTGAAGTACTTATTGCTGTATACTTCTGTTGTAGTACTGCTTTTGCTGTATCCCACAGGCTGTATCCCCATGCTATGTTGTAATATTTAATTTGTTTAAATAGATTCTTAAATTTGCATTTTGATTTCCTTCTCACTGATTGATCATTCAAGAGAATGTTGTTTAATTTCCATGTGTCTGTATAATTTCTAATGTTCTTACTATTGATTTCTACTTTTATTCCATTGTTACCTGTCAGAGAAGATACATGGTATGATTTCAGGTTTCATTATTATTATTTGTTGAGACTTATTTTGTACTATAACATTTGTTCTGTTCTGAAACATATTCCATGTTCTGAAGAAACAAATGTTTATTGTTCAGCCATTGAATGAAATGTCCTATGAGTGTCTTTTAGGTTCGTTTGGTTTGTAATATGGTTCAACTCCAAAGTTTCTTTGTTCATTTTCTGTCAGGATGATCTGTCCATTGATGCTAGTGGCTGTTGAAATCCCCGGGTGTTATTGTTTTAGATCTCATGATGTTTGCTTTATGGATTAGGTGCTCCTGCTTTGCGGGGGGCGGGTGTATTTACAGGTGTTATTTGTTCATAATGAATTGATCCCTTTATCATTATTTAGTGACTTTTTTGTCTCTTAGCAGATTTTCATTTAAAGTGTGCTTTATGTGATAAGAGTATAGCTGCTGTTTGGTTTTGGTGTCCATTTGCATGTTATGTCATTTTCCATTCCTTAACTTTAAGTCCGAGTGGATGTTCACTGAAGTGGTTTTCATTTAGGCAGCATGTCATTGGGTCTAGTTTCATTTTTATCCATTTAGCTAGTCTATATCTTTTAATCTGTTTACATTCAAGGTTATTATTGGTAAGTGAAGACATACTCCTGTCATTCTGTTTTTTTTTTTTTTTTTTCCCTAGTAGTTTTGTATATCCTTTTCAGTTCCCCCTGTTAATTTTTGTTCTTTGGTGGTTTCTATATTGATAGGGGTTCATTCTCTTTTGTGTGTGTATCTGCTCTGCAGTTGACTTTTATACTTTCATGGGTTTTCATGATGGTAGTTCCTTTCACTTTTGATGAAGGAATCCCTTAAGCATTTCTTGTAGGCCTGGTATAGTGGTGATGAGTTCCCTCAGGCTTTGTTTTGTCTTGGAAAGTCTATTTCACCTTCATTTCTGAAGGATAACTTTTCCTATAATATTCCTGGCCGGCAACTTTTTTTCAGGACTTCAAATATGTCATCCTATTTTTGTCCTAGCCTGTAAGGTTCCTATTATCTACCATTCCTCTAATGTGTGGGGTTTTGGGGGGGAGGGGTGGGTTTTTTTTGTTGTTGTTTCATTGTTTTTTTACAAATGGCTTGAAGGTTTTTTTTTCTTTGAGTTTTGAGAATTTACCCTTTGTTTTGTACTTTTGATAGTTTGCCTGTAATATGGCTCAGGATCCTTTTTGGTCAAATCTGTTAGGTATCTTTTGAACTTCCTGGATATGAATGATTACCTCTTTACCATGATTTAAGAATTTTCACCATTTATTTGATTTTTTTTTTTTTTTTTTTTTGTGGAGACAGAGGCTTGCTAATTTACACAGGCTGCTGCTGGCCTCGAATCTGTGATCCTTCTTCCTCTGCCTCCTAAGTTGGCAGGATTACAGGCAAGAGCCAACATACTTGGCTCATTGAATAATTTTTTAAATATCTATTCTCTTTTCCTTCTGGTATACTCATAATGCAAATGTTTGCTTGGTTAATGATGGGCCAAAAGTCGTAAAGACTTTCTTCATTGTTTTCATTTTTTTTTCCTTTTTGAAATCTGGGTTAAGTATCTGTGGTCAAGATTAGAAATTTATTCTTTTACCTGATCATTTCTGCTGTTCAGGCTTTCGGCTAGTTTTTGTTTTTGTTTATTTATTTTTAAAATTTCATTAATGGACTTCTCTAGCTCTGACATTTCTGATTGGTTCTTTACCTTGACCTCTATATCTTTGATCATTTTCTCCTGCATATCATGAATTGTCTTTCTTCTTTCATTGTGGTGTTTGTCTGTGTTCTCTTGTGTCTCATTAAGTTTTCTTAAACTCATTCTTTGATTTCTTTCTCAAGCAGCTCAATTCTACTTAAGCATGAGATTCCAGTTCTTGCAGAGTGTTAGTGTACACCCCCTCTCATGGAAACGTTCATGTGGGTCTCATCCTCACTCAGTTCCTGGAGGGAAAGATGTCAGTCTTCAGTGCCAGACCAGCATTGGCACAGGCTTGACCCTATTCCTGTTGACAGGTCAATGCACTGACAAGCCTGAGGTGATCTTCCGGTTGGAGCAAGGAGCTGGGCTGTGGACAGCAGAAAAAGCCCGAAGCCACAGCCTCCCAGGTGAGTAAGTGCACACTGGGCAAGGAAACCAGGATGGGCAGAGCTCACCACCCATGGCCTTGTTGAGCTTTTCTCAGTGGTGTTTTGCCTAGGTCCCAGTCCTGGGGACAGCTGGTCTCATGCTTCCGATCCTTGCTTTATATATGTAGTCTAAAAAGAGGGCTCACACATGCAAATCCACCTCCTTTTTGTTGTTGCTGTTGATATGTATATCTCATTACAGTCACCAAAAATCCGGTCCCTGTCTGGATCTTCTGAGACATTTTTGTTGGTTAGCTACTTTCTCTAAATTCCCATGTGTCCTTTTCTCGATTTCTAACCTGCCCCCCCACACTGATATTTGTTCATTTGTTAGTTCTTTCAGCACTTGATATTTGATCACTTCTTAGGCACTAGTAATTTTTTAATTGCAGGGTTATTGATAGCAATGAAACAGATGCATCTCTTAGAGAGCTTACATTTTGTTAAGAGGTAAAAATTAAATATATAATATTTGGTAGTAAGGTAAGAGCCACAAAAAATGTTTTACTACACTGAGAGAAAGAAAAACATACAGTGTTTTATTTAAGAAAAAGTCCGAAGGATTGGCAGTTTGAAGGAGATTACTGTTCATTTAGTTTAATTTTGAAATTACTCTTTTCTAAATCTGGTATGTAATATGTAGGGGGATATAAAATCTAGACTTGAAAGTGGTCATAATTATAATAGAGGTATGAATTTGCAAGTTAGTAGCTTAGTACAAATACTTAGGTCATAGTTACCCAGGCAGTCAGATAGAAAAGGAGAACTGAGGTCCAGAATCAAGCCTGTGTGCCACGTGGTCAGAGTTTATGCAGGTAAGTTGCACCCAGCACAAGAGTGCAGAAGGGGTTGATACCACATTGATAGGACAAGCAGGAGATCCTGGGTACAAAGGCCACATGAACCAAGGATTTCCTGTTGAGGGCTTCAGTTTCTGTGCAGGTGTGGAATCTGTAGTTAGCATTTAGTCTTTTCATGGACGTCATTCACAGGCAACAAAGATAAGAGGTTTGTGTAGGAGATTTCCATTTACAAATGTAGAAGGCAGCTGAACATTAACACAAAATAAAAGCTTCCAGAAGCCTTCGTCTAGAGGGAGAATGCCAGCACAGTTTATCTCAGAAGTATCCAGAGAATCATTTAGAAAATGGTGGACACAGCTTAGTTTCCAGAACCAAATCCTTTATTCCAGCAGGTGGTGAGACTGGAGCTTCCTGAACCTGTTATAGTTCTGAGACTCATAAGATAGATTTTAGTTAGGAATTTGGAGGAAGCTTTCTTTTGATGTGAGAGGAAGTTGATGTGCGTTTGTAAAACACCGTAAGTTTTTGCTGCCTTTCCTCAGCGAAAAGTGAAACTGAACGCACCTAGACACCAGTCCTTTCTCTAAACTATATCCCTGGTCAGGTGAGAGACAAATCAGCCACGTCCGCATCCTACAAGTAGCTAATCCACAAAAACCTTGCCATTATGAATTTGAAAGAGAAGCAAAGTAGGATGAAAGTATATCTATAGTTAGTATAAGAAAGAATTAGAGAAAAAGAATGGACAACAAATGGCAGATGAAAATCACTGTACTGAAACCTACCACTAGGCAGTATGCGAGAATGTTCTAACTAAGTATCTCCCCATGTTTCGAAAAAATAAAGCAACCTAAAGCGACAAGCTAACATGATTTGCTACAGTAAAATCAATTAATGTAATTTCTTACATTCATTAGGGACAAAATCCACACACCTCACAAATCAATATTATTTTGAAATCTTAAACGTTACTAGGATAAGAAGGCACTTTTCACCTTTATGTTGGAATTCCATAAGAAATACTTATACATTGTTCATGAGTGTGGCTGCTTCTATTTCTTTCCTTTTAGATGTCCAGAAAGTGAGTGACCAGAATGAGACCAGCCAGCATAATCAGGAGAGACCTTTGTGGCATCTTGTAATTACCAACAGCCGCACATCAACGGAGGAGAGCATTGAATTAGGAAAAATATTTAATGTGAACTCAAACCACGTTTCAAGTCTCACTGTAAAGAATGGGAACTCTTCAGGAAAGAGGCCTGAGGCGCTAAATGCCAGGCAGAATGTGCTTGAGGAGGTGCAGACTGGGGATGACCCTGCTCATCTTATTGTACTCGAGAAGTCCCTCAGACGTCCAGAGCGTCTTAGCCTGCATCACAGGGTGCACAGTGGGCAGCAGCATGTTGGATATTGTGGACAAAGGAAAGCCTTCAACATGAATGAACTATGGACACCTAAGGACATTTCTAGAGATGATACCTCCAGTAAGTCCGTTGAGTATGCGAAAGCCTCTGATAAGGTAGCTTTTAGTGCCCAAGAGGTGACTCAGGTAAGGGAAGAAACTTTTAAATATAATTTATATGGAAAAATGTTCTATAAAAAGTCTAAACTCACTAAATGTAAAAAAATACAGAAAGGACGGAAATATTATAAATGTAGTGTTTGTGAGAAACTTTTCATTACGAAATCATACTTCACAAAACATCAGAGAATGCATGCAGGGGAAAAGCCCTATAGATGTAATGAAGATGAGAAACTCTTTTGTCAGAAGACTCACCTGAATGTGCATCAGAGAATCCACAGAGGAGCAAAATACTTGGAAGGTTATAAATGTGAAAAAAACTGTAGCCAGAAGCAAAACCTCAGCAGGCGTCCAAGAACTTATACAGATGAGAAACCTTATGAATGTAACCTATGTGGAAAATCCTTTTACCGTAAGTCACACCTCAACAGGCATCAGAGGATTCACACAGGTGAGAAACCTTATGAATGCAATGAGTGTAGGAAGACTTTCTACCACAAGTCATCCCTCACTATCCATCACAGAACCCACACAGGTGAGAAGCCCTATGAATGTAAAAAATGTAGGAAAACTTTCTATTGTAAGTCAGACCTGACTGTACATCAAAGAACTCACACAGGTGAAAAACCCTATTCGTGTGAAGAATGTAGGAAAACTTTCTACTCTAAATCACACCTCACTATCCATCAGAAAATTCACACAGGTGACAAGCCATATGCATGTGGAGAGTGTAGGAAAACGTTCAATCGCAAGTCAAACCTCACTGTGCATCAGAGAACGCACACAGGTGAGAAACCTTTTGAGTGCAGTGTATGTAGGAAAACCTTTCACCGGAAGTCACACCTCAGCATGCATCTGGGAACTCACACGGGTGAGAAGCCCTATGAGTGTAAAGAGTGTGGGAAAGCCTTCTACCAGAAGTCAAGCCTCAGCAGGCATCAGAGAAACCACACAGGGACCAGACCATACGCGTGTGGAGATTGCAGGAAAACTTTCCTACACAAGTCATCCCTCACTGTACATCAGAGAACTCACACCGGTAATAAGCCCTATGCGTGTGAACAGTGCAGGAAAGCTTTCTACTCCAAGTCACACCTCACTGTGCATCAGAGAACTCACACAGGTGAGAAACCCTATGAATGTCAAGAGTGTGAGAAAGCCTTTCATCAGAAGTCATACCTCAGCAGGCATCAGATCACTCATGAAAACGAGAAACGATTTGAATGTAAAGAATGTAGCAAAACTTTCTACCATAAGTCATCTCTCACAGTACATCAGAGAACTCACGCGGGGGAAATCCTATGAATACAATAATTGAGGAAAGTTCTTTGACCCGAAGCCGGCCTCAGCAGTCACCAGAAAATCCATACGGGGTGACATTCTAAAAGTGTAATGGATTTGGGAAAAGTTTGTGTGAATAGGGACGCCTCAGCAGGCACCGTGGAAGTAACAGAAATCCTGTACAGTAGAGACTGGCTCTTTTCTGGGACACAGCCTGCGTTTTGAAGCCCCTCCTTATTGTGTGGGACCATGAGCTCTGTAGTAGAAAGTAGATAAGTGTGATGAGCATTGCTTCCAGGTTGGCCCACACAAAGACTTCCATTAAATTCTATCACCCTGAGTTCTCATGTACTCGGGGGCTGAAGTAAATACAACTCCCATGGTGGCTTGGAAGCCATTCATAGAAGGTCACTGTGATTATGACAACTATAACTGATTGGGACGAACAGAGATCTTCCCATTTATTCCCAAATACTCCCTTTTTAGTTGATGTCAGTGATGTTCTGCTGAACGGTTGTGTGTGGTCTGTTTACATTACAGTGCAACGCCACTATAGCTAGTTCACTTTAGAAACTTTCTGAGAGAAGTTACCTGTCCTTTTATATTGCAAAATTTGCACAAAAGAGAAACCTGTGCAACAAATTCAGACTGTACTATCAGGCAGGGAAATGTCATTGAACACATGTGAAAGCCTTCAGCAAAATCTCCAACTTTTTATGTTTCTGAAGTTTATAATGAAGGAAAAATACTAATTTCCATAATTTGGATATTAATTTTCAAATGGAAATGTTATCTATTGGAAATTGTTTTAACGTATCTCTATACCAATAAATAAATGAGGATGATAATTTACCTGTGAGGATGCATTGAGCAATATCTGGGATGTTTGTATTTGTCATCACTGGAGGTTGGGAGTTGCTGCAGGCATTTAGTGGGTAGAGGCCAGAGGTGCTCTGAACAGCCTCTCGTGCACAGAACATCCCCTCCTTTGTGTACAGTTTGTGTATTTGAGTATTATATTAACAGAAAATTTCCTCAATGGGGCCCAGCGTAACTATGCAGAGAATATGTGGGGTAAATTTCAGTGACTGGGACTGGGGGCATGCCCCAGTGGTGGCACACATGCTTAGCATGCATGAGGCCCTGTTTTCAATCCCCAGCATAGATGCATAAGTAAGTAAATAAGTAAAGTGACACATTAACATTTTCCACATTAAATACCATTCTGGCATTTATCTCTCATTTCATAAGTTATGTCAGGTGTTGTATGTTTTTTTCTTTTTCTCCTAGTGTAAATTTGTGTGAACATTTTACAAAGCTGTCCCTTAGGGGGGTAAATTTTTTTCTCATGTATGAAACTAATACAGAGCTGGCCAGTAGATCTGACAGAAACCTACTCACTGGACAGCACAAATCAAGCCTGTGAGTTTTTCACAGTGGCCATCTGAGTTCATTTCAATGGCTGTGAGCAGCAAGTCTCTTTCATCCAATGCGGTGGAAAGCCAGTGTGTGGAGAGCGTGATTCCCTCTGCTCCTGCTCATCTGACCTTTAAACAGGACGGCAACAGAAGAATGAGCGTGTGAGCCAACTGCTGTTGTGACGGGGTGCTGCATTTTCCTTTCCAGGGATGGAGTGCTGTGAGTGTGCCTTGTCACTGAATTGGTAAAATTGTAATGTGCCTGTAGTAAACTGGCAGCATGGTAAATTCTGGCACTACCTGTGTGTGACTTAATGTCTCTGGGCTTTTTTCTTCATATTGGAAAAGGGCATAGTAGAACCTACCTCCGAGGTCATCGTTGAAGAACAAATTAGATAAATTGCTTTAGATGTTACCTGTCATGATAAACAACACATAATGTGTAGCTATGATGGTCATGGTCATTATCATAATTTACAGTTATTCTAATTGGTAGAATGCTTTAGTGGAATGGTTTGCTGTGAAACAGCCATCTCACTTCTTATCATTGTTTTGTTCATTTTTTGCAGTACTGAAGTGTTGAACCCAGAGCCTCAGGCATGCTAGGCAAGTGCTCTACCACTGAGCCACACCCTTTGCCCTTTTTTATATTCTTTATCTGGAGACATGGTCTCAAGTTGTGCAAGCTGCCTCTCGCCTCAGACCTGTGATCCTCCTGTTTTAGCCTCTCAGGTCACTGGGATTACAGGTGTTTTGGTTCTGTCTTCCAGTTCTACATAGTTATTCAGTAATTTATCTTGATTAATGTTTTTGTACCTAAATTTGCTGAGATTAATCTTCTTCTAGAGGTCTTTTGGGCCTGAGTGTGTGACCCAGTTGTATTCATTGGTACATGCCCATCGCATGTCTAGGAATGTTCCTACAAAGACAGACATGAAAAGACATGGCTCTTCTGATAGCTTATCATGACCTTCCTGTATGGTGCCTGAGATAGACTGGGAACAAAGCCGTAGGATCAGTGTGGATGATGATGTGAAGGGCTGCTGAAATCTCCAACCCAGGAGCTGCTCTGATGGCATTTTTGGAGACTTAGGTTTCTGTTGGTACACAAGATACAGTAACCAATTTACCAGCTCACCAGCCCGGCTGAGTGGCATATGCTGGTACTCTTAGGGTTTGGGAGCCTGAGACAGGAGAGTAATGAATATGAGGCTAGCCTGGGCTACCCATCGAGATCCTGCGTCACCATCAACACCACCACAATTCATTTACTGTCCCACAGTTTTTGTGAGTCAAGAATCACTCCTGCCACTTCCACTTCGAAGTAAATAAATGAATAAATAAATATGTTTTTAAACATTGCTGGTATAGAAAATTTTATATAGGAAAACATTTTATTTGACCCAGTGTTCTTTTGTTTATCCTTCTGGTTTTAGCAGAAATGAAAACGTTGTTATGGGCCCTTAAGGTGTTGTTCCCACTGGATAAGTCAGACCAGATATTGAAAGCTCAACCTATTATAAATACATTCTTTTTAGGGACAGATCAGGTTGCCAGTGTATGGTCTGGGGAGAGCAGCCTGCCAAGTCACGTTGGTCCTCTGAGTTAGCGAGTGCAGAGAACAGAGTCCATGAAGAGCCATCTTCATGTTAGACCAACTTTGCCTCTATCCAGGGTACCTGAGACTGCTGGTGAGACAGCCTTCCCTTCCTGAAAAACATTTATTCCCTGGCCAAACTCACCTCTGCTGAACTTTTCAACTTGGCCTCAAATTTTGGGCATCCGTGGTTGTCTCTACATTGTTTAGAGTTAGCCCATATCCTGCAAAGAGATCCTCAGTATCTGGTATGCTGTCATCCTCTGCTGTGCCCCAGATGCTGACTGATCACACTGGACAGCCGTCATCTGGAGTCCTGTTAGGCTGAGTTGGCTGTTCTCCATTACTGCATTCTTCCTCTTTGAAACACCTTATCTACATCCTCCTGTCCTGCTCCTTAACTGTAAATCCCCAGCTGCCTGTGCTACAATCAGCCTTCAGTCTGATGACCTCTCTGCTCCCACAAAACCTCATTCAGTGGCGCCTACACTGCAGTAATGCCCCATTGAATAAAATCTTCCTTAGTCTCTTTTAACAGTGGCCATATATAATTTTTTTCCCCTTTAGTATGTCCTAGGAGATTTGCGTGAGTTTCTATAACTCAGCCACCCCCACATTCTGAAGACCCAACAGCCAAGTAACAATAGCACTAAAGGTGGGCTCAGGAAACAGTGGTAACCACATGCAGATGTACTTTGGGAAATTGTGGGAAAAAAACTAAAAAAGGAAAACATAAGAAAAGTTCAGAAATTAAAAAAGATAAGGAGGCCAACATCTGGACAAGGGAAGGAGTATGAGACACACAGACATGTACAGCAGGGAGGAGGGCCAGGTCCTAACCTTGAGGTCCATGTTCCTGTGTGTGTGGAGCTGCTACAGGCAGCACCCACGGTTCTACCATCAGAGAAGAGCATAAGCAGTCATTGCTTTCAGTGGCTTCCCTCTACTCAGAGGACGCAAACCATCTGCAGGAGTCTGCTGAAATTCTGTCTCATCTAGACCTCGCTACAGACCTGACTTGGTGATATCCACTAATTAAGGTTATATGTACGTTCAAGTAAAGTAGAATCAAATCAGGGAAAACAATCTCACAGGTTATTGATCTCTTATTCCTGGCCTGGCTTGAAGCCGTTGGAGGCATGTAGTAGTCCTGGCATAGTGTAAAGATGTAGGGATTATTTGAAAATGACCAGATGTCTGTAGCAAGAAGTCTGTCTATGTAGGTGGGCCATAGCCTTTCTGCAGGGTTATCGGGAATTATGTTCGATGAAAAATAAAAGTAAGATCTTTGACTTTGTGAAAGAAACAATTTGCTGAACTTGTGTCAGTGGATTAGATTGTGTCTCTGAGGGACCCTCCCGACCCATGCACAGCCTGCCCAGGCAGAAAGAGGGCATGCATGGTAGAGTGAGATGGAGAGGGTTGTCCTGTCGGCTTCCAGGCATGGAAAGGGGAAGCTAGCTGGGTGCAGTGGGGTAGCCAGTGTTTCCAGTGGAGGCAGGAGGATCACAAGTTCGAGACCAGAGGCAGAGTGCATGATTCAGAGAGCCCCTATCTCAAAAAGTAAAAAAATGGGTTGGGGGTGCAGCTCAATGGTCCAGCACTTGCAAAGCATGCAAGCGTGAGGCCCTGAGTTCAACCCCCAGTACTGCATAAATAAATAAATAAAACAAACAAACAAATAAATAAATATAAAAATAAATAAAAGTGAGACCAGAAATCCTGTAAGAGGCTTACCACATGCCCTCAAAAAATCCACTTTCTTTGCTTGAGGACTCACAGCCTCCTTGAGAACATGTGGAATGGCCTCTAGTGGAACATACATGCAAGTGATGATTATTACTTCCAGACTGGCCCACAACATGTCTTCCATAAAGTTCTGCCTGTGTTCTCATATGTTGGTGGCCTAAAGTGCAGTGATGCCATTTTGTGTGTGTGTGTGTGTGTGTGTGTGTGTGTGTGTGGTGCTGCGGCTAGAACCCAGGACCCTGCACATGCCTAGGCAAGTGCTCTACTGCTGAGACACATTGCCAGGCCTGGCCGGAAGTGTGGCTAATCTCCAGGGTGTTTTGGAGAGCCATAGTTGGAAGGTTACTGTGATTTCAGAAAAGCATATTTGAGGATAGCAGAGTTTGTTGTACCTATTATCTCCAAAGCTTTCTGTAGTTATTATGAGAAATAACTGTTGAAACATTTTAAATAAAATCTGTTTGCAACACGATGCTGAGCCACTGTAATTAATAAGTTTATATAAAACTTGAAATTGATATGTATTGGAAATCTTTGATGATGAAAAGAAATTATTGCTGTGTGATTTGGATATTAATTGTAATTCACTTTCCAAGCTTTTTGGGACAAGCTATGTGGCATTTAGAAAAATCCAACGAGGCAAGACAATTTTTGTTAACTTTTAATCTCAGGCCAGTTTATGGAAAAAAGGAGATCATGTTGTTAAACTACAAAAGAACTGTGAATGTCTCATCAGGCATGTTGTTGTTGTTGTTAGGTGCCGTCGAGTCGGTATCCGACTCATAGTGACCCTCATAGGGTTTTCAATGGCTGTTTCGGGATTGCCTTGGGAGTGGATTGCCAGGTCCTTCTCCCATTTTTGCGGTGCTGGGAATTGAACTCAGGACCTCAGAGACTGCAGCGCAGCGCTCTACCAACTGAGCCAAATCCCAGCCCTCATCAGGCATGTATTTCATTAAACATACGCTAAAGCAAATTATTATAAGTTTAAGTGTAATACCTTTATATAAAACTTGAAATTGATACATATTAGAAATCTTTGAATGATGAAGGGAAATTATCACTGTCATTTGGATGTTAATTGTTAAAAAGAAATGTTCAATATAATATTCAATATTATTGAAAAATATCTAACAGCATACCTGTAGGCAAATATTATTTATGATATTGTCAGGGTTCATTGGGTGATGTCTGGGAACATGAAAAGTCATAACTGGAGGTTGGGAATTGCCACAGGTGAGGAATGGTTGCTGAGGTGTGTTAGTGCACAGAATATTCCCTCATGTTTGCATGGTTTATGTATATGAGTATTTCATGTTAGCAAACCTTTTCCTTGATGGGGCCCAGAAGAACTATGCAGACATTAATTAGTGTAACATATGATGTGATGTAGGATTAGGATTTTCCACATTAGGTGCCATTCTTGCTTATTTATATCTTGCTATTCTTAAGTAGCGTGCAGCTGTAGCACTGTGGCATCCGATCCTGTCAGATCACAGAAGTTAAGCAGGGTAGGGCCTGGTTAATACTTGGATGGGAGACCACCTGGGAACACCAGATACAGTAGACTTGGGAGAAGGACCCAACAACCCACTCCCAAAAATCAATCTGCCATTGAAAACCCTATGAATAGCAGAGAAGCACTGACAATAGTGTTTCAACTGTTGTACATAGGGTCACTATGAGTTGGACACTAACTCAATGGCACTGAACAACAAGAAGAAGTCTTAAATATTTTATTATGTGTTCTTTTATTCTCAGATGTAAATGTGTTTGACTGTTGTCACTAAATATCTCTTAAGGATGTAATATTTTTCTAACATGAAACTAAAACAGTTCACATATGTGTCTCATAGAAACATTATTTATGTATAAATTCACATATAAGGACAGTTGTTCCCAGTTGGAGTGTGAATTGATTTAAACACTTGTGGACAGTAGTACTCATTTCCTAACACTACATGAGCAGCAGGCTCTGTAAAAATAATTTTCCATTAGTTTCTATTTTTCATATCTTAAAATGCAGCAGCAGCATAGATACGAGTAGGTTAACCAAATGCTGTGTAACCAAGAAATCTCTACATTTGCATAGAAGGGCATCATCATAGAACCTGCTTCAAGTGTCATAATGAGTAAATTGAATAAAGTACCTCTAATGTTACTGGTGGGGCTGGGATTTGGCTCAGTGGGTAGAGCGCTGCGCTGCAGTCTCTGAGGTCCTGAGTTCAATTCCCAGCACCGCAAAAATGGGAGAAGGACCTGGCAATCCACTCCCAAGGCAATCCCAAAGCACTCAGCCATTGAAAACCCTATGAGGGTCGCTATGAGTCGGATACCGACTCGACGGCACCTAACAACAACAACAACAACGTTACTGGTATGTGACAATAAGTACATAGTCTGTGTGTGATAATGAACGTTATAATGATTTGCAATACTATTGTAATTGGTAGGCAGCTGCAGCAAAATGTTGATTGGCTACACAACAACCTTCTCTTGCTTTGTCAGTCTTGATTTAGTTTTCTTACCTGATTCTATATAGAGTTATTCAGGGATTTATCTTGACAGCATTTTATAATTAGCTGAGATTAATCTTTCCTCTAGTATATTTTGCCTGCAGCCATAGCCCTGTGGCATCTGATTCTTCAGATCTCGGAAGCTAAGCAGGGTCGGGCCTGGTTAGTACCTGGATGGGAGACCACCCGGGAAAAGCAGAAGCTGTAGGCTTGGGAGAAGGACCTGGCAACCCCCTCCCAAAAATCAATCTGCCATTGAAAACCCTATGAACAGCAGAGAAGCACTGACAATAGTGTTTCCCCTGTTGTACAGAGGGTAGCTATGAGTCGGATACCAACTCCACGGCACACAACAACAACAACAACAAGAAGTATATTTTTTTTAGGCTGAGCATGTGACCCAGCTCTATCTATTGACATACTGGGAGAGTACCATTGCATATCTAAGAAAGTCCCCACATATACAGAGACAGGGAAGAGTGGCTCTTTTGCTGCACATTGATGTTTGTGGACATGTCTTCTGATTGCATCTTACAGCTGTCAGATGTGGTTCCTGAGATTGTCAGGTCCCAGAGATGTAGAGCTAGTGTGAGTGGTGATGTGAAGAGCCTCTGAAATAGGTAACCAAAGACCTGCTCTGTGTGGGGGTCATTTACGGAGAGCATTTGGTTTCTCTCATATAAGAAACAGCCACTGACTCATCGGCTGAATAACCACTCAAACTTGCTGGGCATTGTGGTGCTTGGCTGCAATCCCAGCACATGGGAGGGGGAGGTGGGATTGTGTCTGAGGCTAGGTGATATAAGGAGACCCTGTCTGGAAAAAAGAAAAAGGAAAAACATAAACTTATTATCCCATGATTTCTTTGCATCAGACATCACCTTTGCCATCTCTGCTGCTACTTAGCAGAGAGATAGTACCACCGG
The DNA here is from genome assembly GCA_007922755.1 of Pedetes capensis. Classification (NCBI taxonomy): domain Eukaryota; kingdom Metazoa; phylum Chordata; class Mammalia; order Rodentia; family Pedetidae; genus Pedetes; species Pedetes capensis. The sequence goes on along the minus strand of VMDO01014272.1, from coordinate 27,982 downwards.
CCATCATGGTGCCCTTTTGGCCACTCCAATCTGTTGATTATCCAATTCAAATCTCAAATGCCATGATATGGACAGATGCAAGGGGAAAATGTTTACATGCATTTTATGGGAAGTACTAAAACAGCCAGAATACAAATAAATTATTACCGTTGATTATAGGACAAGATGGTATTTTAGAGTTAGAAGAAAATCTATACCTAGATTCAACCTATCAGAGTGATAGCATAATTCTCATGTGTGCCTCACAGCTCTGCTTTTGCATATAAAGTAAAAATTCAGAACTAGAAAAATCTATAGACACAATGAATTTGTTAGCTTTCTTATTGCTGTGATAACATACCAGAGAAAATCAACTTAGGGAGAGGACGGATTTCTTTTCACTCATAGTTTCAGAGGTTAAGGGCCATAGCTAGTAGCTGCGTAGATTTTAGGCTGTGGCAAGGCAGATACATCATGGAGGTAGGGCCTGGTTGGAGGTAAGCTTTTCACCTTACGGCAGCCAGGAAGCATAGAGGAGGAGGAGGGGGCTAGGGAAAGATGGACCCTTCAAAGACATGCCCTCAGTGATCTGTTCATTGAGGCCCTGCCTTCCAGTTGCCCCAACCTGTAGTAGTCCAGAAGCTTCGAATCCAGTGGATTGAGTCATTGATTAGGCTAGAGCACGAAATGCCATGACAGAAAAACCCAGAGGTGCGACTGACCTAAGTAACTCTCCATTTGATCAAGTGGACAGTATGAGCCACTCAGTATATAATGCAGTTACCTCTACTCATTGATCTCAGGAATACAGTGAGGTGTAAGAATTAAAAGGAAACAAAACCTTCTCAGTTATCCATGTCCTAGGCTCCATGTATGATGCTCTGAATTTTAAATTCCATTACCAGAGCCTGGAAAGGATGGGTGGTAGTGTTATGGGGAGAGGATGGCTAATGTGTACAGAGGTGATGGTGGGTAAGAGGAATAGTTTCCAATGGTCTGAATCATAGGTGATTGATAACAATCATAACTGTATTTTCAAGTAGTTGTGATGATCTTGGATCCTCACCACACCAAGAATATTTGAGGTGTTCTGCCCTTTCCTCTCATCATTACACGTTTATCAAAATAATGGCATTTTACTCCATATGTGCACAATTATGATAAAAATAATGTATACATAATAAAGTGAAGAAAATTGTGAGTGAGGAAGTATAGGGATTGCCTGGGAATGTGAGTTTACAAAATTAGTGAAAGAATAACAAGAGAAGAATATAACTTACAGAAGTATTAATTACTACTAGTAGATAACTGCAATATTTTAAACAGGTTGATAATGGCACCACACAATAAATATGTGTCAGTGAGACAACATGGGAAATAGAAGTAACAGAAAAGCAAAGAATATTACTAGGACTGCATTATTAGTTGTGAGCCTGAACCCTTCATGTCTTCATGAGCAAGATCCTCCATTTAAAAAGTATGAAAATTTTTGTTTTTCAACATTTTTGGTATTAACATATTAATTTTATATATCAAAATGTTTTCCTTCAGATTTTAGATAAAATTGATACACACCTTGGGCCCCTTTAGAATTGTTCCCAGTGGACAAGTCAGCCCAGCTATTAGAATCTCATGTAAGTGCTGGTATGTGCTTTTCAGGGATAGACAGGTTTTCCATTGTGTGTGTCTGGAGAGAGCAACCTGCTAAGAGACATTGGTACCCTGAGCCTGTGTTAGTAGAGAGCAGAGGGCAGGAGAGCAAGGAGGCTCTAACATGACGAATAACAAACCATCCCTCCCCATCAGCGATGTCTAAGTCTGTTGCAGTATCTGAAATGTCCTTGCCTTCCACCCTGACAGCATCTCTCAACCAAAGTCAGCATTCTGCAGAGTTTGCAACTGGGCCTCAACTTGAAGATGGGTTGAGTTCGAAATGAAAGGTGTCCATACAAGGGAGAAAAATGGAATATAATGACAGGAACCAGGATGCTACTGCTGCAACTTGATCACCAAGAACTGAATGCCACTGGCAGCTGCTAGGAAGAGGCAATGGAATTAACCATGCAGTCGCAGAGGATTCCTGGGCCTGGTGAAACCTCAAGTTTGAAACCTTGGTTTTGAAATCCTAAATTTCTAGACTTGTGAGACAATTTCTTTTGTGCCACTCAGTTTGTGGTACTTTGTTACAACTTCCTTCAGGGGAGGGTAGACAACGACAACAACAAACAGGTATACATGGAAGAGATCACGTGACCCAGGAAATAAGCAGAAAACAGTCAAGGAGTGGAGACTATTTTCTCCCTGTGGGATGGGATTGGTTTCTAGAAAATATGGTTGCTATAAACAGACATCTCTTGTCTTCTATGATGGTTTTTATGGTGCCAAAAAAGCTAACAAAGCCATGGGAGTGTTGGAAGAAGACATTCCAAAAAATATTTTTTTTTTACATAGGTAGAGAATCATGGAGATTTTGTGGATATATTTGATTTCAGAGAAAAGTTTCTCCCACAAGGTGACTAGGTTCAGGTATATGTCTTGATGCCCCAATGGTCTTTTAAGAAAAATTAGAAATTATCAAATCCAGGAAAAGTCTAAGAAAAATTATGTTGCTGATTTAATTTGTAACTCCTAGCCAGTGTTTGAAATTTTGCTTATTCCACTTTACCAGTGAAAAGTCAGTTCTAAATTCCTGGTCTTCAGAATTTGTATGATAAGGAAGATTCCATAGATGAGTGTGGGATGTGAAGTCTGCACTCATTACATTGAGGGAGTAGGGAGAAATTGAAAGCAATATAGACCAGTGCATTTGACGGAAGAAGTGATAAGCTGTGGAATTTTACAAAGCCCAGCTCTTGAGTTTATCAGATCTAGTTCAGCACTTTCACCACTGTATTGAGCTGAACTTGTTGATGACTTCTATAATTCCAGCAGATTCAGGCAGGAGAACCAAGAGGTCAGAGCTTGAATGGGCTACTTATTTTGAGGTTAGTTTGTTCATATTTTTTCAGGTCCTTAAGATACAGTGATATGTTGTTCATTTGATATTTCAACAACTTTTTAATACTCTTCTTGATTCCTTCCTTTAGCCATTGTTTGTTAAAAAGTAAGTTGTGGCCAGGTGTTGTGGCATATGTCTGTAATCCCAGTGACTCAAGAGGCTGAGGCAGGAGGATCACAAGTTTGAGGCCAGAGGCAGCCTATGCAACTTAGCAAAACTGTATCTCAAATAAAAAAATAAAAATAAGAAAGGATTAGAGTGTGGCTCAGTGGTGGAGCACTTTGCTTAGCATGCATTTGTATGGCTCAGTGGTAGAACACTTGCCTAGGATGCACAAGGCTCTGGGTTTAACACCCTCGGCATTGAAAAAAAAGTAAGTTGTTTCATTTCTATGTGTTTGTACAACTTCCAAGGTTTTCTAGTTGTATTATTGTAGTATAGTCAGAAAGATATTCCATGTGATTTCAGTTCTTTAGATTTGTTGAGTCATTCTGTGACCTGTCAGATGATCTAACATAGAGACTCTTCCACGCACTCACTAGAAAAATGTGTGTTTTGCAGCTGTTGGACGGAATAGTCTGCAGATGTAAGGGCTTATTCAGTCTAGAGTACAATTTAACTTTACTGTTTGTTTTCTGTCTGGATGATGTGTGCCTCAAGGGAAGTGGGGTGTTTAAAGTCCGCAACTATTCTCGTATTGGAATCTGTCTCTCCCTTACACCGATTAATATTGATTTGTATGCTGCTGCTGCTGCTGCTGTTGTTGTTGTTGTTGTTAGGTGCTGTAGAGTCGAGTCCGACTCATGGCAACCCTCATAGGGTTCTCAATGGCTGATTGTTTCAGGATTGCCTTGGGAGTGGGCTGCCACATCTGTCTCCTATTTTTGTGGTGCTGGGGATTGAACCTTATTTATCATAGAATGACTTCAGTTTTTACTGCTTTTGGTTTAAAATCTATTTTATTTGAACTAAGTATGTCACTTCTGTTTACTTTTGGATTCCATTTGCATGGAATACCTAAATCCATCTCTTTTTTAAATGAGCATAGAGTATAATGAGTTTCATTATGAGATTTTCCCACACGATTATATATCGGACTTTGCTCTTGTTCATTCCTTCAATACCCTTCATGTTGCTCCCCCTCCAAATTTATCCCTTTATGCTTTCCAATCTCACATACATGCATTTTTTCTTTTGAAAATAAATCTAGCTTCTGCATATGAGAATGTATGTTATATGTCTTCCTGAGTTGGGTTTATTTTGCTTAAAATGATGATCTCCACTTCTGCCTATTTTCCTGCAAATGACATAATTTCATTCTTCTTTATGGCTAAAAGATTCCATTATGTGTATATACCATTTTTAAAATCCATTCATCTGTTAGTGGACATCTGGGTTGATTCCATATCTTGACTGTTATGAACATTGCTGCAGTGAACATAGAAATGCAAGTGTTTCTGTGGTATGATGACTTAGATTTCTTTGGGTATATACCCTGGAGTCATATAGCTGGATCATACGGTAGTTCTAGTTTTAGTTTTATAAGGACCCTGCATACTGATTTCCATAATGACTATCCCAGTTTACAGTCCCATCAGCAGTATATAAGTGTTCCTTTTCTCCTGCATCGGCACCAGCAGTTGTTTTGTTGATTCTGACTGAGATGAGATGGAATCTTGGTGTAGTTTTGATCTTGGCATAGTTTTGCCTGATTGGTAAGGATGTTGGATATTTTATGTATATTATTTATATTTATATTTAAATATATATTTATATTTAAATATATACTTATATATTTAAATATGTATTTTTATATATGCCATTTGTACTTCTTTTGAGAATATCTGTTCAATTCAATTGCCTACTTACTCATTGGATTATTGTTATTTGATATTTCTGACATCTTTATATATTCTAGGTACAAATGCCCTGTCAGATATATAGATGGCAAATATTTCCTCTCATTCTGTGGGCTCTCTCTTTAGTCTATTGATTGCTCCTCTGCTGTGAAAAACTTTTGAATTTTGTGCAATCCCACTGTCAATTCTTGGTACTATTTCCTGTGCTATTGGAATCCTTTTAAGAAAATTCTTGCCAGCTAGGTGCAGTGGTGCATGCCTGTAATCCTAGCAGATCAGGAGGGAGAGGCAGGAGGATTGCAAGGTTGATGTCAGAGGCAGCCTCCATAACTTAGAGAGATCCTAACTAAAAAAAAAAAGAAAAAGAAAAAGAAAAGAAAATTAAAAATGTGCTGGGGCACATCCCAGTGGTAAAACACTTGCAGGGTATGTGTGAGGCTCTGGGCTCAACCCTCAGATACCACAAAATAAAACAAAAACAAAAACAAAACATAACGAGGAATAAAAAATACAAACATAAAAGGGCTTTTCTTTACAAATAAGTTTAACTACAACTAGCACTAAAATTATAGTAAGAAGATAACAAGGATAACATAAGGGGCAAAAAATATTTTCTTTGAAAAGGGCCAGTTATTGGGACAGCTTCTTCGTGACTCCTTTAGTAAGGGCCTGCCAGGTAGAGAGGGTGGTCAGTTTAAGTCACAGTCTCTGGAGACTGGAGGAAGCAGAGTGCTGAGTTCCGTACTGGGGGGCAAGGGTTTGTACATTCAGACCCTGCCCATTCACGGGCCCCCTGTGGGATGGAGGGGAGTTGGGGATCAAGGGCCCCAAGGGCCTTAGCATTAGTTTTCTTTGCCCCTTGTCTGCTCGCTGCACAGCCGAGAGGGAGGGAGGAGAGACAGACAGAGAGTATGTGTGTTCCTGTGGTGTGGAGGAGGCTTCGGGGCTCCAGAGCCCATGGTTCTCGGTGTTGGTGTACACGGCAGAGAGGCAGATGGAAGGTGTAGAAGCTACTGTGCAGGCCAGCCAGCTGGGGCTGCCCATTCCTGGCCGCTTCCCATTTATGGTATGTACCACTAGCCATCAGCACCACTGCCAGCCTCCCGAACTTCTCAGCACCTTCATGGCAGGCGGCCCCCGGATGGGTGTCTCCTGGAGCCTGTGGCGTTGTTCCTTTGGCTCCCTGGTTTTTGCACATTCCTTCATATGTGGCTCCCCCGCTCGCCCCTGTCGCTCAGTAGCAGAAGGAGGCGCCTCACGGTCTTTCTCTGGCACTGGGGAAGGCTAACATGGATTGTTCCAGGGCTAGCCCCTCACTCTGGTGGGGAGGCATCACGTTATCTCAGGTGCAGCTGGGTTCAAGGCTTGCAAGAGCTGTGGGCTGGGCCTAGGCCTGGCCTGCTGGGTTCGCTGCGCCCAAGCTGAGGGCGAGGGCAGCTTCCCGTTGCCCTGGTGGAGTCAGAGCTGCAGGCAGCTGTTTCCTTTTTCCTGCTGTGTAGCCTTTTCCTCCTGCATGAGCTCTGTTGTGCCAACACCTGCACTGTGTTTTCTGATGCACTTTCTGTCCCTCTCTCCTGGGACTAGAGTTCCTCCTTTGTTCCTGTGTCTGGGGAGGGCTCAGCCCTCATGCCGTGGGGTCCCTCCTCCCAGGAGCTATCCCCAGGAGGACTCAGCCCGCAGACCCCAGGCCTGTCCTCCCAGGAGTGGTGAGGGGAGGACTCACCCCATTGTCACAGCACGGTAGGGATCACCGTTCCCTCTGTGCCCGCTCAAATGGCATCTGTTTCCTGTCCCTGGAGGCATCACCTCTGGCTCCCCAGTGACTCTGCATCTTCACGGGCAGAGGGACTGCATGGGGAAAGGTCCAGGTCACCATCAAGCTGTCCCAACAGACGGCCTGTGGGACACACTGGTGTGCTAAGACAGCCCTGCAGGGCCTCTGCCCCTCCGGGTGGGCGTCTGTCCAGGGTGGGTTTCCCTGCGCAGCTGTAAAGCTTTGGTGAGTGGGTGGGGAGAGACATGCTTGGAGCCTCGCCCGACCCAGAGCAAATGCTCAGAAGCACCCGTTACCTGACAGTGGTCCAGAAAAGAGCGCCAGGGCTGGGAACTGAGGTAAAGGGCGGGCAAGTTCAGGGGCCAGAGAGAACTTAGGGACTGCGCCCTGTTCTCACCTGTCTTGGGTTAAGATCCCCAAGAATCAGAAAAAGTCACAGGTATTTGCCCCAAGAACCACACACAGAGCAGATGGCCCTACTTGGGGTGGACAGTGTCAGTATCTGAGGGAAAGGTGTCACGGGCAGAGGGGACGAGGAGGAGGGCGGGGCCAGCCTGTGGTGCAGGGAGGTGGAAGAGGCCAGGGCAGTTTGGCCGCCACAGAGCCTGGCGACCCATGCCAGGCACTGAGTTCTCAAGCCAGGAAGACGAAACGTCTGGACAGCTGCCAACAGCAGGAGTTGGGGGTGATGCCGCCCCGCAGAGCCAAGGGTGGGACTAAGGCGCACTCGTGGTGTGGCTGCCCTGGGTACATTGCTCTGCAGACCCTGGGCAAAGTGCAGACAGAGCAGCTGCCTCGGCCCCACTGTCTGGGGATGGTGCAGGGCCCAGGTCTCACCCAGCTGTGTGGGAAAGCCACAGCTGGCATCCAGGCAGTGGTGTCCAGGATCCGACCCTTGCCCCCAGACTGCAGGGGTATCAGGAGGGGGCTGCGGCTCTTGCCGAACTCATGGGGGAGTCAGAAGAGTTTGAGTGAGCAGAGAGGCCCTGCCAATCGCTTGAGGCCAGATGGGTGCCATGGGGTGAGAGGAAGGGCCAGACGGGCCCAGCAGGGGGCGGAGTCTGAAGTGCGCACAGGCAAGCCTGTAAGGGATGCTAGGACAGTGGCCAGCACTGGACCCCACCCCGGTGGCCCTGGGCAGGTGCAGACACCCTTGGGCTGGCCCTAGAGGAGGTGTGCACGGTTTGGTCCTCAGAGAGCCTCTGCATTTAGGCTGTGACAGGTGGAAGCAGGGTGCGAGGGTGTGGCCCTGAGGGAGGAGGCTGAGGAGACATTGTGCTTGCAGACACAGCCAGCTCTCATGGCAGGTCCGCCACAGTGGGGTCCTTCCCTTCCAGGATGCTCCGATGAGAGGAGCAGGGGGTGGCACCTACCTTTGGCTGAGGCAGATGGGGTGGGTGGCGGTCTTGGGGCTCCCTGGGGGTTCCTGAGAGGCCTGACTCAGCTCATGTATACGTGCGCACAGGTGTGTCAGCCAGAAAAGATACCCGAGGAGAAGTGGTACGTCAGCGTGTGTCCTTGTACAGCCCCTATCTCCAGGACAAAGGGCCGTCCTGCGGAGATGTGAGAGCTCAGCACCATGGTGCAACCCTGGAAGCCCAGCACTCAGGAGGCCGAGGCAGGAGGACTGGGAGTTCGAGGCCAGAGGCAGCCTGCACAATTTAGCGAGACCCTGTCTCAAAATAAAGAAAAAAAAAAAAGAGGCTGAAGGTGTGGCTCAGTAGTGGAGCCCTTGCCCAGCATGTGGCGACCAGGAGTTCAACCTCCAGCACTAAAAAACAAAACAAGCAAAACACAACACAACACAACACAAAACAAAAGAGGATGCGCTGTGCTGAGATGAACACAAGGTGGCAGGCTGCTCCACCCCGCGACACAGGAGTGCAGTAGGCATAGCAGGCTGGATAGGGTGGTGAGCTTCTCAGGACAGAAGCCCCTGGAGGGGTGAGGAAGGCTCAGAGCTGGTGTCTCCATGGCGCACCGCTGCCCTGGGAGGGCCTGCCTGGGATGAGCCTGCTCCCCTGGCTGCGTCCTGCGGGGCTTCAGGACCAGCTGTTCCAGGGGAGCAACAGTCATGTTTGGCTCCACGGGGCTCTGGGGAGCCGCCCTCACTGGAGCCCAGTCTCTGGGGACAGCCACAGGTCTCCCCGCTAGCCAAGATTCCAGCATCGACCAAAGATCCCCCCGCCTGCGTCCTGAGCTCCTGTGAGAGCCCCGTCCCCTCCCCCTCCCCCACCCACCTCCACCACAGTCAGGTGGAGGGGGCAGAGGCCACTGCCCAGGCCTGAAGCTTGACAAGCAGGAAACAGGTGGGCTGCGGAGCTCTGTCCGGAGGGTCCACCCTCTTGGTTCCTCAGACGGCTGGGTGTCTTCTGTCCCCGGCCGGTCCCTGAGGGCAGGGGTCTCACTTGCTTTATTCACCGCTGACCCACGTGGGCCCAGGACCCTCCTAGCAGGGCAGCGCCACAGGCCAATGATGTTCTGGCTCTGCTCGGCCCTCGCTTCCCGGTGCCCATGAAGGCAGCCAGGGCACCCCCGCCCTAGGCTTTCCGCATCTCACTGTCCACGTCCTAACGCAGCAGTCCTGGGGCCTCCTGGGCCACTGCCCCCCAGGCCTATGTGTGGGTCTACCTCAAGTGACAGAAGACCTGGGGCTCACGCATTCCCAGCATGCTCTGCCACTCACAGGCCGTCCTCAGGCTCCACTCGGTAATTAGGGCCGGCCACGCGGCCACGGGAGCCACTGTGGAAAGCCTGCGAGGGTCCAAGACACCCTCGGGTTAAGGAGAGACCGCTTTGGCCCAAGAAATGGGGCCAGACCAGCCGAGGAAAGTGCAGGTGCCCACGGGCTCCTGTCCGGCCCTGGGCGGCAGGACCACCGCAGCCTGAGGGGTCTCAGTGCCTGGGTGCGGGCACAGCGCAGACCTGAGGGGCTCTCCACGGGAGGCGAGGCTGCCCAGTCGTGAGCTCTTTGGGCCCGCCCTGGAGCTGGCCCGGCAAAAGCGTGGGCACTGCAGGGCCAGGTGACAGCTCCAGAGCCTCGCTGAACGGCACCGCCCTCTGCACGGGGCCCAGAAGCGGGGCTCCTGCCTTGCCTCCTGGAATGCCGCAGCGATCTTCCATCTTCCCTAGCTCTCACCTGCTCCGGCCACACCGGCAGGGACAAAGCTGGGGACAGTTTGCTGCAGAGGGGCCCCGTTCAGTCTCTGCCCCTGCCCAGAACACTCTGCTTCTATGGAAAGGTCGCTTTTACCAGCGCCACGCTCAGGGCACGCCAGCCTGTGCGTCACCCACTGCACCCAACCACTTTTCGAAGCGACCTGCATGGGCAGCCGCCCCGCACAGAGCAGCAGACAGGAAGGAACGTGAGACGGAGCCTCCTCCCCGGAAGCCTAGGGGCAGCCGAGCCAGCCAGTTCTGAAAGCCGCTCCGCGGGCGGTCACAGCCGTCCTTGTCTGAGCCAGGGCTGCGGCTCAGGTGAAGAGTATTGCGGATTCCCTGGGCTCCCTCCTGGAAGCCATGGCTTGGCACAGCCAGTGGGGAAGGCCTGCGAGTGGGGCCCTGCGGGATGCTGGGTGCCCGTGGTCAGACCCTGCAGGGCAGGTCCACAAGCCCTGCAGCAGCTCGCTGCCCCCCTCTAAGATGGTTCCTCCCTCTCCCGTGCCCTTCTCCTTCCCTCTCCTGCCATTCTGCTTAAGATGCTTTGAAAAAGCAGAACCTTACACTACAAGGTACGGTGCCTCCTTAGCCCTAGGCCCTGGAGGCTCTCCCAGTGATCATTCGCTGACTCTCTTCACAAAGTCCTCTGCACATGCAAAGGCGCTATCTACTGTGAGAAGGCACTGGAGGGCGCTCCAGTCCCGGAGCATCCATACAGCACAGCCCGAGGCTCCTACCCTGTCCAGCTATCACACACTCCCCCAAATTTGCTTATAGCCGATGCCTGCGCCCTGGATTTTGCTAACATATTTGAGCTGTGCACGTGATTGATGGTCCTCCAGACCTGGTGCTCCCACCACTGGTCTTCAGCTCTTTCTTGGTCACCTTCCACAATGCTTTTGTGCACTGGGGAGAAAACAGAGTGGAGGCCAGAAGTTTCCAGCACCTGGGCCACCCAGGCCCGAGGATGTGCTAGGCCGAAGACTAGGCCTCACCTCACCTAGCACCCTCCTACTTAAAGCCCTGAGGAGTCCAAGGAAGGGGAAGGTCCCCCCCACCCCGTCTCCCTTCCTGTCATAGGGCCTCAGGAGACGTGCCTGATGCGCCTTCCTTCCTGGGCCCAGGAGGATGAGTACTGAGGAGGGACAGGGGTTTGGCAGAAAATTCACAGCCTGTGTCTGCCGTTCCCTCCCACCCTTCCCAAGCTTCCTACCCCTCATTCATGGGATCTCACTCGGGGCAGCATCGGCCAGGCAACTACTCTCCAAGGGCCCCTCTGTCATCTCCCCTCCAGTCACTCTTCCTCCTCCTGCCTGTCCTCTACCTGCTCCATGCGGGCAGTGTGCAGCAGATCAGCATGGGGCTCAGTGCCCTTCTGACCAGAAATGGCCTGCCAGCCACACCCGCACTGAGGACCAGCCTTGCTTGCTAGACACAAATCATGCTTGCAGTCTTGACTCATTTCGACATTTCTAGGAACGCAGCTTCCATGGAAACTAAGAGGCCCAGCGTGGTGCCTCCGCAGCCTCGCCTCGGTGGATGTGTCAGAACGCCGTTTATGTTACCACCTCTCCCCTCACTGCACTTATTAGGGAATCATCCTGAGTCTTGGATAGGGTACACTACTTATGAAGTTCTGCCTGAGACAGGTCAGGGAGATCTCTCTCTCCCTCTCTCCTTCTCTCTCTGGGACACTGAGGCGTTGTTAAAAGCACTATTAAACACTGGTAAAGTAAATATTGATGTAAGTTTTTTGGTAAGCATTCCTTCTGATGCTTGTTGTTGTTAGGTGCGGTCGAGTCGACTCCGACTCATAGGGACCCTCACAGGGTTTTCAATGGCTGACTGTTTCGGGATTGCCTGGGGAGTAGGTTGCCACATCCTTCTCCCATTTTGCAGTGCTGGGAATCGAACTCGGGACCTCAGAGACTGCAGAGCGGTGCTCTACCAACTGAGCTAAACCCCAGCCCCTTCTGATGCTTATTGTCCTGTAAATAGCCATAGATATTGGGACATGGAGTGACTTGATTCCCTAATTGGCAGCTGTAGAGCCCTCTCTTGATCCTCTGGCTTCTCTGAGTAAAGGACGCTCAGTCAAAGAGCCCCCTAACCACCCTTATACCAGCACCAGTGGTTTTGAACACGTCATGGATGGCTCTAGGAAGCTGTGTGACAATTCCCATTGGAACACAACCCCAGCTCCTAAGGTGCAGCTCCATCTATGGCTACTTCAATCAGTTTGGAGTTTGCATTGAACTTGTCACTATCAAAGCCTCAGTGAATTGTGACCAGCCCAGGCCAGTAGGGGAGCCACGCCCTTGGCGGTCCAGCAGAGGGACTGTTGTGATGGGTGAAAAGGAGCTTTGCCTGAGAGGTTTATTGTAGTTGGTGCAAACATCCCTTCTTCTTTTTTTTTTTTTTCCGTGGTGCTGGGAGTTGAACCCAGGGCCTCATGCTTGCATGATCTGCAAGTGCTGGGCCACTGAGCTGCACCCTCAGCCCATTTTATTACTTTCTGAGACAGGGTCTCACTAAGTTATGCAGACTGCCTCTGGTCTCGAACTTGCGATCCTCCTGCCTCTGCCTTCTGAGCTGCTGGAATTATAGGTGTGCGCCACCACGCCCGGCTCGGTGCAAATCTCCCTTCTCTGGCTATATGAGTAGGCTGTTTGGTTTACTTAGTGAACTAGCTGGGAGATATCCTCCTGTTGTTACAACATTGTGTTCAATAAAAGGTTTCTGTCAAGTGGTCTTTTTGCCTTTTATTGTTGTGGGCTGAGCTGGCAACAGAAAAAAAGCAGCAGAGATGGTGGAGCAGCAGGGGCAGGAGGCAGCAGAGCAGCCAGAACACTAAGCTCAGGAACATCCAAGTGGCTGGCTGCTTGAAAGCTGAAGAGCCGAGGCTGCAAGACCCACAGGACCCAGCAGCAGAAGCAGGAGAAGCAGCAACAGAAGGGTAGCCAAAGCTGCTCCCGGACAGCCGCGACAGCGGCAGAGGCCATAGCAATAAGATGCAGCTGAACAATTGGAGCAAATGACCAAGGCAGGATGCAGCAGGGTGGGGGAAGAGAGGGACACCTGTAAGGAGTCAGGGAAGAGCTCCGGCAAGCTGTCAAGTCCTTAGGGACAAGGGTCCCAAACACCCTGGGACCAGGAGCTGTACCACTGGCCACTGTCTAGAACGGAGGAACCCCATCACCTAGTCCCACATGGAAGCTGGAAAACTAGCTGCTGTCTAAACCTGAGAAATCACCACCTCCTGGGGCAACATGAGAGCTGCAGCACTTACAGGCTTAAGAGTCTCCACATCCCGGACAAACGCAGAAGCTGTGAAACTTAAAGGGCTCAGGAATCGCAACTTCTGCGGTCTATACAAGAGCTGTGACACTGGAAAGCGTTTCTTGCTGCTGCTGCTCCTGCTGATCTGCTGCCATTAAATGCTCAGGGATACAGATGCTGTCAAAAACCAGCACTTGAAGAGCATCTCCTTGCTTACCCATGATTTCTATCCAGGTAGAGCAAAAGGACCCCGGCCAGCTGACTGGTAACACACTGAGGGCAGCAGACAGGCACTAGCTAGTATTTTTGTAGAGAGGGCCATTGGGCCTGGTGGAGTTGAGGGCTTGGATTCACATCCCCTGGGCTCAGTGGTGCGTTTTAGGATAAGCAGAGTGTGTCTTCCAGGTCACTTGAGGGAAGCGATGAGGCCAGATTGCTGAGTGTGATGTCATCGTCATAGTTCTTGGTGTCAGCACAGGGCTCTTCATGAGGCTGCATCAGCATGTGGATCTGGCCACTCTTTCCTCCACTTCACGGATCTCCACCTCTGAAGGTCAAACTCATCGCTTAGCATCTTCATCTTCTTATCATACTTGGCCTCAATTTCTGAAAGGCAGCTTGGCAGAGAAGAACAGGTGCCTACTTGCTACAAGAGGGCATGGAACCGGTGAACAGGCTCAAATGCACCCATCTGTGCCAAACAAAGGCTAGGCAGGTGGACTTCGGTGAGGATTTTCCTGGTGGTCTTTACAGACGATGTATTCTACACATGGGCCCCCCGGCTTTCCTTTGCTAGTGCCATGCATGGCCAGCCAGTGTTTCCATGGGACGGCACTGCTGAGGGCACGCTGCTTGTGATGGTTTGAATAGTGTTCCCCATAAAGTCGTGTATTTAAATGCTTGGTTTCCAGCTGGTGGACTCCACTGTCCAGGGAGTCTGTGCACCTGTGGGAGGTGGGACCTAGCTTTGCAGACCTAGCTTTATAGGCGGCTGGGCTCTGGAGTTTTTGTGTGGTCCCCAGTTCCAGTAGCTGACCTGTTTCTGATCTGCCTGGACGTGAAGTCCTCTGACACAGGCCCTGCTGTCTGCTTTAGCACCATGGTTGTCCTGCCACCGTAACTTCCTGACCAGACAGAAGTCCTCTAACTGCGAATCCCAACAAATCATTCTTCCCGTGTTTGTTTCTGATAGGTAGTTTGCCACTGTGATGTACAAGCTGATTAATACACCCCTGAAGGGTATTTTGGGACCCCAGACCCTTCCTCTCCCCCTCTCTCTCTTTTGTATCCTGACCAGAGGGCTTCCTCTGTGACCAGCTCCAACCATGATGAGTTGCCTAGCCCCAGGCCCAAAATCAACAGAGTCACTCTCTGACTGACACACTTGGTGTGAACAACAATCCCTCTTAATATCTCTGTGTGACTGTCCCCCTTTCTGGTCCTCGACTTTTCATATGTAAAATGGGAATATGGGGAAATCCACCCCTCAATTCCATAGCAAATTTGGTCAGAGCCTCTGATATAAACACAGGAATGGTGTGTTGCCCACTGGCAGCCCTGGGGGCAGGGACTGGGGTTCATGCAGGGAACTGGGTGACGCCATTTCAGGGGCTAGCTAAGGTCCCCCTGATGGTTAGTGGCAGAGCTGGGCTGTGAGCTCTTGACTCCCTTGAGTTCTTGGTTCTCTAACAGGAACAGACCCTCCACAATTGGCCTCCAAGTGCAACCCATCCTTAGATGCCAGAGAACGCCCCAGAGCATTCTACCCCATGGTTGTTGTTGTTGTTGTTAGGTGCCGTCGAGTCGGTATCCGACTCATAGCGACCCTCTGTCCAACAGGGGAAACACTATTGTCAGTGCTTCTCTGCTGTTCATAGGGTTTTCAATGGCAGATTGATTTTTGAGAGGGGGTTGCCAGGTCCTTCTCCCAAGCCTACAGCTTCTGGTGTTCCCAGGTGGTCTCCCATCCAGGTACTAACCAGGCCTGACCCTGCTTAGCTTCCGAGATCTGACGGGATCGGATGCCACAGGGCTACCGCTGCAGGCACCCCATGGTAGGGGATCCATTATCAGTAAGTCTGCACCTCCTGGGCTGAGTGTCGATGGGGAGGATTCCCAGCACTTGGATCTCAAGGGCATCGGGAGAGCAGGCAGATCTTCCAGAGCCATGAGGCTGGGCAGAAGGGGCTCAGCAGGGTGGAGCGCACTTGGCAGCCCACCACGTGGCCTTACCTTCCTTACTTTAGGGAGAACACCTGCGTAAAACAAGTGCCAGCATCTCACACTTTGGAAAGACGATGTCTGCAAAACTCAGCTGAGACTTGGACATTGATCGTTGTCCTGCCGGGTCTGAACCCTTAGGGTGGGCAGCAAAGTCACACCCCAAGTCTCGGCCCACACACCCAGGGTTCTCTGAGTGACACGGGACAACAGTGCAGACTCTTGTCCATGACAGGACGTGGTAGATATTTTCGGTGCTCGTTGACTGTGGTTCCTGCCGCTTTTGTGGGTATTCTGGGGTATGTGGGGGTTAGAAGCCCAGACCACACCCCTTTTCATCCTGAGCACCTCTGTAGTGCTCTCTACACACTGGGGTTTGGCAGCACGTGTCATCAGAATGCTGCATACCTGCCCAAAGAACGGACTTTAGATCCCCAGGGCTCAGCAGGCTCCTGGTGAGCACAGCCCCCCGGGCTCCAGGTACCAGGTTTTCTGTGGCCCCATCATCCAGCAGGCCATGTGGGTCCACAGCCTATCCTTGTAGGAGCCAGAGGTCATTCTTAATTGGAGCTCATCCTCCTGTCCTGGCCAAGGCTTGGCCTGGACTCAAGCCTGCTGTGCTGTGGGCTGGTTAATTTGGGATCCCTGGAGCAGTGTGATTTGACAAAAGCTGGGAGATTAAGCAGTCCATCAGCAGGGACCTGAGGCCCAGGAGCTGGGAGAGGAGCTCCCTGGCTATACTGGCACCCAGCACTAGACCTCTATGCTGTGGAGGCCCAGAGAAGGTGCATTCAGCAGGCTCAGGGTGGGGGACACTGAAATGGAGGAAGGTTGAAAACCTAGCCCTCCTCACCAGGACAAGGAAGTGAGGCGATGATACAGATATCATCTCCCAAGCCTATGGCAATCATCACTAAAACCCTGTAAGGAACGCTGTGTGCACACCAGCCGTGGTGAGTAGCCAGCCCAGCTGCCCAGGAACAGAATGGGGCAAGGTGACTGGAATTGCTGAGATGCACGAAGAGGTGCCAAGCTCATAAACAGCACTCCCTCTGGCGCTTCATGGTTCCCTACTGGGGACCCCGTTCTTCCCTCCCCCAGCCCCTAAGTTCCAACCAGTCGCCTTGCTCTTCCAGAAACCAGCTCTCCCTCTGCATCACAGGGTTTGGGTCGGTGAGAGGCTGGGGAGTGCATAGCTTCCACTGTGCTACCGAGATTGGCTCACCTAACCCTCACAACAACCTCTGATGTCTCATTATCCCTGGGGCTCGAAGGAAGAAACTGGGGCACAGAGGCCAGAACTGGAATATTTCCTAGCATGATATACACAAAAATAGGAACACAGGTCACCTCTCAAGATAACTATTTGAGAACAAGGATACTTATTGTCCTTTTTTACCCTTTTATGATCTTGGAGTTTTCATTAACATGGTCTTGTGTCACTCTTTTGAAAGGCTCAGATGTTATAAACTGACAAAGCAGCACTCAGGCCTCCTGAGGCGTGGTGCTGTCTCCGCCTGGGAGGACCTCCCGGTGGGGTGGGGAGTGCAAGCAGGTCATCAGAATTCCTCTGGATCCTCCCTAGGCTGCTCCTCGAGCTTGTGTCCGCTGTGTCAGAGGGGGCTTCCGTGCCCTCTTTCCAGGGCCTGGGACCCTCTGCCAGGCCTGGCCTCCTGGCACTAGGTCCTCACTGGGAAACGAGGGTGGCGTGGAAACACGATGTACTCTGAAAACTACCCTAGAGAGGACATCCAGGTCCCACACATCAGGGCCTCATGTCACCTTCAGGCATATTTGAAAACGGTGCCTCCCGTTTCTCTTTTGTTTCGTTGTTTCACTTGGATTCATCTCTTTCTCTTTTGCAGGCAGGGGATCAAACCTAGGTCCTTATGCGTGTCAGCCAAGGGCTCTACCACGGACATACACCCCCAGCTCTGATGTCTCATCCTTAACATGTTGTTATTGCCAACGACTGTCATAATAAATACCCTAACAGCCCGCGTTTGGATTCAAGCGAAGTTACAACAAAACAAAAAAAATTAAAAAATAAAGATGTTGAGGGAGAAGCTAAGATGTCTTAGCAACAGCCTCCATATGACAGGGCACACCAAACAGAGAGGGTTGTTGTTGTTGTTAGGTGCCTTCGAGTTGGTATCCGACTCATAGCGACCCTCATAGGGTTTTCAATGGCTGTTTCGGGACTGCCTTGGGAGTGGATTGCCAGGCCCTTCTCCCATAACAGAGAGGGCAGGAAGGTATAAAGTTTTTCCCAAACAGGGATTAATAGGAAATCCACAGGAACCCTCAAGTGATGATGAGCTAGACGATCGCACTGGAAACAGAGACCCACGCAGCAGGAAGGAGAATGCACAACTGAGCCCCGCGGTGGGACAGAGGGCAGGAGCAAGCGCCAGCTCCATGGCTACCTAGTGGAGAAGGAAAAAACAAAACAAAACAAAAACAACAACAAAAACACCCCGCCAACGTGAATTCATGCAGAGAGGAGGCTTCACTCAAAGTTGCTGGTGCTTAGAGGGAGGGAAGTGCCTAAGGGATTTGTAGAATTGTTGCTAAAAACTCACATTTGCTGAGCAGTCAGGGAAGAAATCCTGCACTCACCAGAATCAACACAGGTGAGCGGTACCTTGGCATGCTCTGTGAAATTACTCTGGCCTGTGACTAGAGAGCTGCCTCGGTGCTGGGGTACCTGTGAAACACAGGCACAGAAATGGGGACGAGATCACACACGTGGTCTCAGCTCTGGCAGCTGGCAACCTGCTGTAAACCTGCACAGGGGCACCAAGGCCCCAGTGATCCGGGAAAGTGAGGAGATGGGCCTGGCCTTGGTGACTCTGACTTTGCTCTGCAGCCTGGAAGGTGCGCCCGGTGAAGTGATCCCAGACTGTGTCAAGAGTCCGAGGTGGAGAGAGCTGCCCCAGTGCCTTAGCACCTGGGAAGCTGGGTGCAGAGCCCATCGTGGCTGTGGTGCTGGGAGGTGGCATCCTGCTCTAGACCTGTGAGGGCGGTACCAAGTTTCCTGCAGTGCCAGTGACGTGGGCAATGACATGGTGAGGAGGGTCACCAACCTGGGTGGTTTAGCCTTTGCTCAGCAGCCTGGGAGGTGCGCTCTGCAAAATCATCCCAGCCTGTGACTGAAGGCCGGGCCGACCCAGTGTCGGCAGCTGCGGCAGCTGCGAGACACAGTGTGGAGGCTGGGGAAGGGCTCCCCAGGGGGTGGCTCAGCCCGGGCAGCTGGGAACCTGCTCTGACACCACAAGGGCAGGGCCAAGTCATCCAAGGCGACAGCGGACAGGAAAGGGGAGGTGGCCAGCTGGGTCTTTGTAAATTAGACCTTGATCACCTGCTTTGGCAGGTACCAGAGGAAGTCACATATTGAGAAATAAGGAGGGTTCATTTGCCGCTTGTAACTTGGGCTTCACAGTGGCTGCTGTCCATCTTATGGGAAGGCGTCCATCTGAAAGGCAGGACTTATGGCAGCACGGTGGGACATCTGGCTGGAAAGCCGGCTTCCTAAACATCCCTTCATGATAAAAGTCCTGAAGAAACTGAGAATAAAAGCAATATACCTCAACATCACAAAGGATATGGACATATGAAAACTGTCCAATAGCATGAGCCATCAGGGAAATGGAAATGAAAACTACAGAGACTCCTGCCGCACCCCAGGCAGAATGACAAGCATCAACAAAACAAACAACAACAAAGCTGGCGAGGATGCGGGGTGAAAAGGAGCCCTATCACACTGCTGGTGGGATTGTGAATTAGGATGGCCATTTATGAAAACCACGGCTACACCACTCCGAGGCGGAAACCTCAAGGAAGAGAAGTCGGCACACCGCAGGGGCCCCTGCACTTACATGTTTGTTGCAGCTGTCTTCAACACTGCAAGGGTGTGGAATCAGCCCAGATGCCCATCAACAGATGACTGGATTAAAATGTGGTATGTATACACAATGGAATATTATTTAACAGAAAAAAGTTAAATTATGTCATTTGTAGTAAAATGGATGGAACTGAAGAACATCATTTTAAGCAGAGTAACCCAGGCTCAAAAAGAAATACCTCACGTTCTCACTTATATGGGGGAGCTAGGTCTACCTTAAAGAAAAAAACCATATATTTATATACAATTGAACATATCTAAGATTAGAAAGTACAAGGGAACTCATCATGAGGGGCAAGAAGATTAGTGGTATGCAGAAGGAGATGGGAAATTCGAGAAGAGGAGGATGAGCAACATATAGGGGTAAAGAGGGAGGGAACAAGTGCAAAATTCACGTTGCAATTCTATGAGAATTCCACAGTGACTCTCACTATACTGCATGCAACTTTAAAAATCATATCATACCTCATAAATGTGTATAATTATATTGTTATTCTTGTTAGGTGCTGTCGAGTCGGTATCTGACTCGTAGCGACCCTGCGTACAACAGGTGAAACAGTATTGTCAGTGGTTCTCTGCTGTTCATAGGGTTTTCAATGGTGGATTGATTTTTGGGAGTGGGTTGCCTGGTCCGTCTCCCACCTACAGCACCTGGTGTACCCAGGCGGTCTCCCATCCAAGTACTAACCAGGCCCGACCCTGCTTAGCTTCTGAGATCTGACAGGATCGGATGCCACAGGGCTATGGCCGCAGGCGTGTGTAATTATATGTACATATAAATAAAAAAACTTTTGTAAAATGTTTAAGGAGATGGGAGCATCAGCAATGCTGTAAATATGAAATGAATTATCACTCCCTACCCTGTCAATAGGCACAATCAAAATAATAACAAAAATAAAATGTTTGCAGAGTGAGGCCTAAGAAACCTAGTTATGGCACTCTGTGCAGTGTGCAGCCTGGAGAGTAGCCCACAGGACTTGCCACTTCCTGTGCCATAGGGGACACACAGACTGGACACTCACCTGGAAAGTCATCTCTGATGTCTGGGGGGTCTCTGGAAGGGGAAGTTGTTTACCAGCATGGGTACAGGCCTGAGTGAGCAAAGTCAATGGACATTTGTGTAGAAGGAAAAGGCCACAAAGATGGCCATAGTGGGAGATCAGCAGGGCATTGAGAAGGGCATGTGGGTGGTGGACGTTGGGCTTTGTAAACATACTTAGAATTGAGGATCACCCTCCTGTACCTTTGTTTTGTCTGTTTTCGTGGTAAAATATACACATGATAAAATTTACCATCGTCATTGTTCTAGGTGTGCATTTCAGTGGCACTGAAGACATTCACATTGTGGGGCCTTTGTTATCCTCACCCAGCTTGCTGTAGTGTGGATCTAAGTGTCCCCCAAAGGTCATGAATTTGAACACTGGGTTCCCAGCTGGTGGCACTGTGCTGGGAGGCTATGGCACTTTGGGAGGTGGGATTCTAGCTTTGCCAAAGCAGCTCCCTTGGGCATGGGCCTTTGGAGGCTCCAGTTCCAGTCACTCTCTCCTTCCTGATTGGTTTGATGTGAGGCTTTGTTTCACAGACTCCTCCATGCCACTTGCTACTGGCATGCCTGCCTTGCTGCCATTATGGACTGATCCTCTAACCATGACCCATCCATGAATATCTTCTCCCATAAGTTTGCTTTGGTCAATTCTCTGTCACAGTGATGCACCAGCTGACTAATACAGAAAATTGTTACCAGAGAGTGGGGTTGGTACTGCACAGAAAACTTGACCATGTGGTTGTTACACCATTGGAACTTGTTTGTGGGAGGGATTTGGAAGAGTTTGAGATGTGGGTGAGGAAAGCCCTGGAACGCTGTAAAGAGAGCTTGAGTGCAGCTATGGTGAGAGTTTGGAAGAACAGAATCATGTCTCTGATAGAATGCAGTCAAAGTTCACAGGGTCTCAGAGGAAAATGATGACTCTATTTGGTACCAGACTAGAGGTGATTCATGTAATGTTCCAGTGAAGAGCTTATCTGTGGTTGCTCTATGTCCTAAAGATTTGAGTGGGCCTGAATTAAAAAGTAATCAACTAATTAATGTGGCAGAGGATATGTCACCAAGGCATCTGGATATAGGAAATGTGGCATAATTGTTGCTTGTTGATTTTAGCTAAATTTGTTGTTGTTGTTGTTAGGTGCTGTTGAGTCATGTCTGATTCATAGAGACCCTTGTAGGGTTTTCAATGGCAGATTGTTTTGGGATTGCCTTGGGAGTGGGTTGCCACATCTTTCTCCCATTCTTGCAGTGCTGGGAATTGAACTTGGGACCTCGGGACCTCAGAGACTGCAGAGCAGCACTCTACCAACTGAGCTAAATCCCAGCCCTTTAGCTAGATTTATAAGGAACAAATGGAGCAAAAGCCATAGCAGCAAGATCTGAAAAACGTATATTTCAAGAAGGGAAATGGTGCGGATTGTCTAAGGTTTCTGAAGACAAGCTTGGTTCCAGCAAGAAGTCTTATCTATTAAAAAGATAAGCTGCAGTAAAGGGAAGCTTTGATATTTTTTGCTGGGAGAATAGAAATTCCCTCAGGGAACAAAAGGAGTCAGTCAGGCCCCTCCCATCTAAGTCTCCTGGTTGTGAACAGGCTGACCAATTTAAAACACTTTCCTTTAAAAAGATAATGCCAAGGGACCACCCAGGGAAATGGTTCCTCAGTATGGGCAGACAAAGGCTGCCCCTGCAGCTGTGGTTCTAAAGGATGAAGCTACTTCTCAGACTGGCAGCCAATGTTGGCAATGTCCATGTGGTGTGGTTTTATAGGCATGCAGAATGCAAGAGTTAAAGGGTTATGGAGGCTCACATCAGTGTTCCAGAAGATAAGCTGCAAGGCCAGGCAACGTGCACAGGGCCAAGTGCCGTGAATTGAGCCCCTGAACGGTTGATGCATGAAGATTTGAGGGTGGAGCCTAAGCAGGAATGGAGTCCCCAGGATACTGGAAATGCCAAAGCTGTGAAAGCACTGCTCAGGGAAGCTATTGGCATCCCTGGGTGGAGCCAGCCCAGGAGGGTCATGTGTCCTGCAAATGGCAAGGCCAGAAGGGTGGAAGTAGGTATGGCTGTTTGAGTGTAGATGATGCCAGATGCCAGATGATGTCCTGTGGGCCAGATACCAGACATGAAAACACAGGATTTGTTTGTCCAGAGGGTTATTGGTCTTGCTGAAGACAGTCTTTCCTTTCTGTGCTCCATTCCTTCATTTTGGAATGGGAATGCTTACTCTGTGCCATTGTGTATTGGAAGGATATAACCTGTTTTCTTTCTTTCTTTTTTTTTTTTTGTCATGTAGGGGCTCATAGCTAAGTTTTCCCTGAGTCTCAGTGGAGTCTTTGGACTTGGACTTTTGAGCACAGCTGAGACTGTTAAGAATGTGGTGACTCCTGTAGTTGGTGTGAATACATTCTACACTATGAGAAGGCCATAGCCTTTGGGAGCAAGGGGGAAAGTGTTATGGTAGAATCTAAATGTCCCCCAAAGGTCGTGTGTATGAATGTTGGGTCCCCAGCTGGTGGAAGTGGCCTGGATGGGACACGGGGAGGTGGGATTCTAGCTTTGCAGAAGTGGCTCCTTGGGGGCAAGACTTTGACGGTTTTTATCCAGAGCCCCAGTTTCAGTCGATCTCTGCTTGCTGCTTGCCAAGATGTGAGGTTCTGTCCTACCGGCCCCACCATGCCTGCTGCTGCCACACCTGCCTCGCCATCATTATGGGCTGATCCTGTAACCATGAGATGCCATTAAATATTTCCTCCCACAAGTTTGCTTCAGTCAGTTCCTCTGTCACAGAGGTGAACCACCGACTAATACACATCCGTAGAACTTGTTCTTCTTCTCAAACTAAAACGTTTATTAGGGAAAAATTTCAGGCTCACCAAAAAGTTGAATAAATGATAAAATGAGCTTCTATGCACTTGCCATGTAAGCTGAATGGTGTTAACATTTCTTTGTATTTGCTTTCTGTGTCTGGGTATCTGTCTATCCATCTATCCAAATATCTGACTATCTGCACTGGTTTTCTATCACAGTGTAACAAATTACCATAAACTTCAGCTTAGCACCAGTCACATATATTACCTCCTTTCTAGAGGTTAGCTCATCTAGAGGTTAGCTCATTGACTCACAGACTCTAAACTCATCGAGCCTTAGCTGGCTGTAGTGCTGCCCAGGGCCTCACTATGATGCACGGTCATGTGGAGCTTTGCTAGAGAGAACTCCCCCTGAGCTGACTCAGGCTGTAGGAAGGACTCATTTCCTTGTGGATGTGGGGCAGAGATCCCTGTTTTCTTGCTGTCTGCTGGCCAGAGGCTCTTCTCGCGTCTTCCCTATGGGTAGCTGACAACATGACTCATTGCTTCTTCAAGGCAGGGGAGTCTCTGGCTTCAGCGAGAAAGGCAGGCTTAACTCTCATAATCACAGAAGTAACATTTCATCACCTGTGGTGAATTCTGTTGATTAAAAGCCATCCACACTGAAGACCATGTGGTTGTTATACCACTGGAACTTCTTTGTGGGAAGGATTTGGAAGGGTTGGAGATGTGGGTGAGAAAAGCCAAGAGGGAGAGATTATATGTGGGTATAACTCATTGTAGGTCAACACACTACCCATCCACCCACTTACACATATTTCTCCCTCTCTCTCTCTCTCTTCTCTTCCACCCCTCCTCGTCCACCCACCTAACTTCCTATCTAGGTACCTTGCTGAACTGTTGGAAAATTGCAGACATCAGGACGCTTCCCTCCTAAATGCTTATGTATTTCCTGAAGAATCTTCTCCTATGTGGTCACAGAAGCATTTTCACACCTAGTAGACTTGACATTCTAATATGATTCCTGATTATACATAAAACTTTCCACCACTGACCACAAAATATCTTTATGGCTCTTTTTCCCCCCTTTTTTAAAAAAAGCCTGGCTCTAGTTAAGGTTTGCCCTCACTTACTTGTTCTCTTTCAAGTGCAACAGTCTTTCAGATGTTGTGTATGCTGCTAATTCTTTGAAGAGACCAGGCCAGTTGTCTCACTTCTGGATTTACCCGTCGCTCCTCATGGGGTCTTTCCGCGGACCACTCTGTTCCTTGTATTTCCTTTAAGCTGGAACTTTCTTCCAAAGGCTTGACTAGAAGCTGCATACCCTTGCATGTGCCATGCTGGGGGGCCCCAGGAGGCAGCCCCTCTTGTGTGTGCCAGGTGTGAGTGGGCAAGAGCCCCATGCTCATGGGGTCCTTGTTGTGGAGGGTTTCCCACCTATGTTCTCATTCAGGAAGCCCCTCCTTGGAGCAGCGAGCCCTTACCTTCTGTCTTGTCTGACTTTATGTCATGTGTCTACTTAATTGATGAATTCCACAGCCCCAGATATGTGTTCACATTTCCTGTGAGGCAGACTAGAAGTACTTACCTTTCCCTGAGACACGTGGATAGGAGTTAAGCATTATAAGAGCACTGTTAAATACTCTTAAATCACTCTTAATGTTAATGATAAGACTTTATTGAAAGCATTCTTTATAATGTTTATTTTTCCTTTATATAAGCTAAGATATTGGGGCCCAGGGTTATTACACTCCCTAACTGACTACTATGAGACCATTCCCCGATGACTTGAATAAAGGAGTATGAATGAGGCAGTTGGCCAGACTGGTCTGGACAATTTGAACACTCCACCCATGGCTTGAGGAAGCCAAACTGTAACCATGCCAGCTTGCTGCCAAAGCACAACTCTGGCTCCAGAAGACCCTGTCCCAGCCATGACTGTTTCAAATAGCTTGTGTCAGAATTTTTGCTATCAAAGACTCACTGAGAGCCAGCTGACTCTGAAGCCATTTTCACCCACGTGAGAGGGGGCATAGTTTCTTTGCTGGACCGGAGGGGCCTGGGTCTATTGCAAACATGGCTGTTCATCTGTGTGTGTGACTATGATGGGTGCAAACACACTTGCCATGCTCCCTTTCTGGCTATGTAAGAAAGTTGTTTGGATCACTTTTTGGACTAGCTGGAAGGCACCTTCCCTTGCTGCTCTTGGTTTTGCAAAATTAGGGCCAAGAAAAGGGCTTTCTGCAAGTGGTCTTCTCTGGCCTACTTTTGATCTTGATTATTATTGGAGCAGGCTGAACTGGTAACACAGAGAGAAGGGACAGCAGAAACAGAGAGCAATTTAGGAATAAATAATTGGGAGCAAAGATGGCTGAGGAAAAGGGAGATGAGAGAGAGAGAGAGAGAGAGAGAGAGAGAGAGAGAGAGAGAGAGAGAGAAGTGAAGAACGAAGAGCTGGGTCTGAAGAATGAAAACTGTGAGAAGCCAGAGAAGAGAAAGTTGCCCTGGTGGGTGGAAGAGCTCCAGAGATCACTCAAGCCTTAAGGGTTAAGGGTCTAAGATACTTTAGTCCTGAGAGCTGCATTATTGACCATTTTCTCTGTTGAACATAGAAGAAAAAATCCTTAATAAAATCTTTGCAAATCAGCCGGGCGCGGTGGCGCACACCTGTAATCCCAGCGGCTCGGGAGGCGGAGGCAGAAGGATCGCAAGTTCGAGACCAGAGGCAGTCTGCGTAATTTAGCGAGACCCTGTCTCAAAAACTAAAAAATGGGCTGGGGGCGCAGCTCAGTGGTCCAGCACTTGCAGAGCATGCAGGCGCGAGGCCCTGGGTCCAACCCCCAGTACCGCAAAAAAAAAAAAAAAAAAAAAAAAAAAAAAAAAAATCTTTGCAAATCAAATTCAGCAACACATTGCAAAGATCATACAAGGTGATCAATTTTGTTTCATTCCAGGGATGCAGGGGTGGTTCAATATATGCAAGTCAATAAATGTAATATAGAACATAAATAGACTCAGAGACAGAAATCACATGATCATCTCAGATGTAGAAAATGACTTTGACAAAGTTCAACATCATTTCAGGATAAAAGCTCTGAAGAAACTGGGAATTGAAGGAACACAATAAAGGCAATACATGAGAAAACTACAGCCAACATAATACTAAATAGGGAAAAGCTAAAAACATTTCCTTGAAAATCAGGACTGAGACAAGGGTATCCATTCTTTCCAGTGTTATTTAATATTGATATTGCACTCTTAGCCATAGCAATAAGAGAAAGGAATAAAATGAATACAAATAGGAAAGGAAGGAGTCAAATTTTCCCTATTTGCAGATGATGTGATCCTATACCTAAGAGACACTAAAGACTCCACCTGAAAACCTTTAGAGGTGACAAACACTTTCAGCAAAGTATCAGGATACAAAATCAACAAAATATCAATAGATTTTCTAAATACTAATAATGACCAGGCTGAAAAAGAAATCAGGGAAATAATCCAATTCACAATAGCTTAAAAAAGAATAAAACATCTAGAAATAAATCTAACCAAGAAGGTGAAAGACCTCTTCAATGAAAACTTTAAAACACAATGAAAAAAATTAAAGAAGATACCAGAAATGGAAAGCCTCCTACACTCATGGATCAGAAGAATTAATACTGTGAAAATGGCTATACTACCAAAAGCAATCTACAGATTTTATGCAATCTCCATCAAAATTCCAATGACATTCTTCACAGAGATAGAAAAACAATTCTAAAATTCATATGGAAAGATGAAAAGCTCTAAAAGGCTAAAGTGATCCTGAGCAGAAAGATTAATGAAAGGGGCATCATAATACCTGATTTCAAGTTGGACCACCGAGACATAGTAACAAAAACAGAATAGTACTGGCACAAAAGCAGACATGTCACTCAATGGAATAGAATACAGAATTCAGAAATAAACGCATGACACTATATCCACATGATGCTTGACAAAGATGCCAAAAATATAAATTGGATTAAAGATGAACTCTTAAGCAAATGGTACAGGGAGAATTGGATATTCTCATATAGAAAACTGAAACCAGTTCCCTCCCTCTCACCTTCTATGAAAATCAGTTCAAAATGGATTAAAGACCTTAATGTAAAGTCTTTGAAACTTTGAAACTTACAAACTGCTAGAGGAATACATAAGGAAAACACTTGTACAGGAAAACAATAGCAAGAATTGGCAAAGGGGATTAGATGAAATTCAAAAGCTTTGTACACCAAAGGAGACAATTATCAGAGTGAAGAGACAGTATACAGAATGTGAGAAAATCTTTGCCAGCTGTACAACAGGCAAGGGATTCATATCTAGAGTACATAAAGAACTAAAAAAAATAAACATCAAAAGTCAGCTTACCCAATCAAAAAATGGGCAAATGAACTGAACCAGGAGTTCTCAAAAGAAATACTAATGACCAGCAATCATATGAAAATAGATTTGACATCCTTAGGCATCAGAGAATGCAAATCAAAACTACACTGAGAGACCTGTCACTCCAATCAGAATGGCTAGCATCACCAAAACAAACAACAATAAATGCTAGCAAAGATGTAAGGAGAAAGGAACCCTAGTGAACTACTGGTGGAGATGCAGATTTGTGTAGCCACTATGGAAACCAGTATGGGGGATTCCTGAAAACTAAAATAGAGCTACCATGTGACCTGGCCATACCATGGAGATACCTGTTCTTTCATGTTTATTTTGGCACTATTCACAACAGCACAGTTTGTGCTCATGAGAAATCTGTACATGAACCAGGAGGCAGTTGTTCGAATAGAACAAGGAAACACTGAGTGGTTTAAAGTTGAGAAAGGTGTGCGTCAGGGCTGTATACTTTCACCCTATCTCTTCAATTTATACGCTGAGCAAATAATCCGAGAAGCTGGACTTTATGAGGAAGAACGTGGCATCAAGATTGGAGGAAG
>VMDO01014271.1:0-55144 GCA_007922755.1 Pedetes capensis | reverse complement strand
AATGCCAAGTTAAACCAGATAATACAGTAAATATAATTAACACAAAGGAGTCAGAGAATAGTCATATTTGTGATTAATACATTTTTTCCATGCAAAACAGAATGTTTTCAGAGTAACAAAAATTGAAAAATATTTGAAGACTAAAATCCAAACATCTGTAACATGTCTCAAGTCAAAATCTCCTAATTTTCTGTGGTTGTTTTGTAATGCTATAAGAAATTCCCAATTTAAGAACAGGGATAGCACACAAAGTGTTCTTGACAAGAATGTCAAAGACCTTGATTCTAGACCCAGTCTGACACACCCTCTTTCCTTAACCTTGGGTAACTTAATACATCTCTTTGGGACTTGTATTCTTTGACTATGAAAACAAAGAGAGAAAATATATTTAAATTTATGCTCTTGGATTCCCATTACTCAATAATAGGACTCTAAAAATGGAGACCTTATTTGGGTCTGGTCTCTGTCATAGAAGAAGTAGATAACTGTCTACTTAGTTCATAGAAAAGACTCTAGGCCAAAAAAAGATCTCTTTTTGTAGTCTTAGAGATTGAAGGCCCTGTATGAACTTTAGTTGAATCAGATGTTTTCTGAGAGGACTCAGCAAAATTGTGTCAGATATATTGTTTCTGGTTATGCTATCTACTGTCTTTTCCCTTAGCAGGAGGTCCACAATATAAATACAGAGCATCAGTAGACTCATTGTGATATTTGGAGAAATGGAACTTAGTAAGAAATGGGATTGGAAAGAAACAGAAATGGTAGGACAATATAATTATTTAAAAATATTATGTTTTGCTACTCCCTTTCCAATCCAGTTGAAAAGTCAGCAATAAATTCTGATGGTTTTAAGGGGTACCCTCTGAGTATCCCTTAGAGATCATATGAAGAAAAGTGAATACAGAATTTTGTAAACATTAAAGCCATCTTAGTGACTTTCAAAGCAAGAAAGATACATTTAATTAGGGAAATTATCTCTGACATAAAGTCACATTATTCTGTCCCTGGTCAGAATTCACCTGAATACATTTTATTTCTAAGTTGCATGAAACTGCTGTAAAGACTTTCCCACAAATTGCTTTCTTCCAATTTCACTTCCTCATAGAACAAACAGCCTATGTTACCTTAAATAACTATAAGTAGTAAATGCCTAGTTGGTTTTGAAGAACAATCTGGTTAGTATGAGAATTTAGCAATTATTTCTTAATCAAAAAGGGGTCTTAACTTTTTCTTTTTCTGTTTCTTCATTAATTTCTCAAAGACCCTAATAGAAATAATAGGTTATTACAAACTTTTCTTGATTTCCCCAATATACTCCCATTAAATTTTTATGTGGGCCTAGTGAAATTTAAGAAACTGAAGACATATTTAGCGTTTCTCTCCATTTATCTTTTCATTTCCTGTTTACCTTCCCCGTCTAATTTTAAATTCAAATAAAATCACACCAGTCAACTGAAAACTGGACTCCTCATTCACTGGAAAAGGTTTTGTAAGAAAATATGAATTACATTTTATTGCTCCAGCATTGCTATTAACATATTTTAAAAAATTCCAACAAGATGAAATCCTATTACCCATTAATTATTCTAGTCTGTTTAAACAGGAGCATAGAGGATAAATTCAGTCAGTTATAGCTTTTGGCTTTTCTTATGGTTAATTTGAGTAACTAAGGAAGAATTTTTCTTCCTAAAATACACTGAATGAAGTTTCTAAAATTGACCAGGTAGTTATATATTTATCTTCTAAGTTTCCATGTCCGCATGTTATAGTTCAGCTAATAAGTGCCACAGAAGCAAACAGAGTAACAGATTAATAGTTAAAATTACACTCAGCTGTTGAAAGGGTTAAATTTTACAGAACACTATATCAAGCTTACAAAAAGCAAATTTCAAAGCTGTATTATATACTAATTCAAATTTTGCAAATACATATATATCGATGCAAAGTATTTCAGTGATAAAATTGAATTTTTTGGCATTTTTACTCTAAAATCCATGTATTTATGCACAAGTGTATGTTTTGTTCTAAAAATCAAAAATAAAATTATTTTTCTTTCATTTCTCTTTTCTTTTTTTCCTATTCTGGGGTATTGAACCCAGTACTTTGGTCCTATTTAACCCCCATTACCCTTTTGTGAAACTGAACCCAGGTTGAAACTTCACATATGCATGGCAAGTGCCCTGCCACTGAGTTACACCCCCAGCCCCTTTTTATTTTTCATTTTGAGACAGAACATCAGTAATTTTGCAGGCTTCCTCTGGTCTTGAACTTAAATCCTTTTACTTCAACTTCCCAAGTCCCTGGGATTATAGGTGTGCACCACGGCACCTGCCTTAAATAGCATAGTCCTGGATAAATTAAATAAATTAAATACAGAAAAGCAATAATTTTTACTTATAAATCAAAATGGTAGTTTTTACTTCTGTATTTTCTTATAATTCCCTCAGCACTGAATGCAATTTTTTAAACATAAATTTTGCACTTCAATTCTAATGAAAACTAATTACAATAGCCAAGTTATAGAATTAGCCTAGGTGCCCAGTAATGCAAGAATGGAGAAAGTGTGATATATATACACAGTACAGTTTTTTTCATCCATACAGAATGATGAACTTATGTCATTTGCAAGAAAGTGGATAAAACTGATGGTTATTGTGTTAAGTGAAATATGCCATATTCAGAAAGAAAAATATTGTGTTTTCTTTCATATGAGGAATCTAGGGGGAAAATAGGACATGAAAAGAGAAAGTGGGCCATTTGGGAAGAGGAAAAGCACCAGCAGGAGGAGGAACAAAAGAGGGTAATGAGGAGTGAATAAAATCAAAGTACATTATATGCATTTATGAAAATGTCTTAAACCAATTTTATGCAATGAATCTATGCTAATAATAAAACACAAATGGAAATGTGTTATATATATGCAATGAAATATTATTTAGCCATAAGTAAAAAAAATCTTATTTGCATGAAAATAGATGGAACTGGAAGATATCATGTTAGTCGAAATAAGGCAATTCAGAAAGAGAAATATGGCATGTTTTCTCTCAAATGTGGAATCTAGATAAAAAAGAAAAATATTGATTTTTAAAAACATTTTGTTGTTATTGTTAGGTGCCATCAAATCATGCCCAACTCATAACGACCCTCATGGGGTTTTCAATGGCTGTTTCGGGATTGCTTCAGAAGTGGATTGTCATGTCCTTCTCCCATAAAAACATTTTAGTTGGAAATAATTTAAAACTTATAGAAACATTGCAAACAGTAATAGTATACTGGACAATACTGAACATGAAAATACTCTTTAATCAGTTCACTTGTTAACTGTTTTGTCTTATTTGCTTAATCATTTGCTCTCATTCCTGAACTATATAAACCTAGGTTGCATGCATCATGTCCCTTTACTTCTAAATAACTCAGTGTATATTTCACAAAAATATGCTCTTAGGTAATCACAGAACAACTATCCACTTCAGTAACTTCACCTTTGAAACCGTAGTTTCTCTCTATAGTCTGGATTCCAACTTTGTCAATTGGCTCAGAAATGATCTTTGTATAGACACAATGGTGATGCCTTCAGGTTAGCACACTAACCTTCATTCATTGATGAATGTTACAATGAAAAGCTATCAGATGAAACTTTCTGCGATGTCCACAATTAAGATGTTGAAGATATTGTCCACTGTATTCCAAGATGTTGCCTTTTGGATGATTCATGACAGAAACTTGGGTCAAGTCTTACCACCGGAAGTAGCTGGGTACCTTCTGAATACTCATCAAATTGAGCACACTTTGATCTTTACTTTGGCTACCAAGAAATCCAGAGGCAGAATTAATTACCAACTCTGATGGGAATGTATGGTGTTTTGATTTTCCTTGTGCCAGACTGATTACTTGTTCTCTCTACTTTCTCTTTGTTCCAATTTCTTTGTTTATCCATTTTGTCCTTTATGACTAATTTTAAAGCTGCCTTAATTCTCTCTAGGTCAGATGCTGGATATAAATAAACAAGTAAATGCACTGAAAACATACATACCAACATACATAATTGGGTGGAAACAATGCCATGTATTTAGTTTGATTTAGGACAAAGAAAAAGTTTCCATTTCCTACCCATGTGTATGGGGCAGCATCTCACCTCATGCCTCTTACTCTATTAGCTGCTTACATTTCTAGGAAAGAATCAGGTGCTACACTCCTATCTTCTCAGATGGATATCGCACTGTTCCTTTTACCAATCTCAGCCTTCACAGCAACTCAATGAGAAGTCCTAATTGTAGTAGATCATTACCAGCTTTAAGAAGTTCTGTACAGGTGACAGTTTATATAGTTTAAGAGTCAAGAAGGTATCACAGCATTTGTGTTGCTAAATTTAATTCACTCTCATGTTCCAGGGCTCTTCTGGCGCCTGGCCTCTTTCATGATCTTAGCTGTCCTGTGATGGCTCAGTACTCACATGTGAGGTAGCTGCATGAAATGGAGACCGTTCAAGCTTCCATAACACTGACTTTTCTTCTCCTTTCTCATGATGAAACCTTTTTGGTCAAAACTTTAAATGGAACTGGTTTAATACAGAACACTTTGGCAGTGGAAATTTTGAGACTGCTAGACCAGATTTTAAAGTGTAATATTTAGAAACCATTTCCTTGAGACTTCTTTTCTGGACAGCCAATCTCCTTATGGGTCAGAGTGTTATTTCATGTTAGCGAAACTCCATGCCAACATACATGGGGTGATAAAAAATTACAGTGAATGTTTAAATTTAAAAAAATATTACAGTAAAAGATACATTATCATTAATCCTCCTCAAAAATTTTAATGTAAACATTCGTACTAGTTTTTGATCACCTCTCATATAAAAAGTTGTCTCTTTGGGGAAAGTAGAGGTTTTGAATTGTTTTATTATTCTCTGACTTTGCAAATGAACTTGACAGTTCAGGGAATACAGTCACATTCATGACCTTGCCCAATCTTCATAGTAATCAAGCAAGGTAATTATAACGTGAATTATGATGCTACTTTATAGATGAGGAAATGGTAATCCTGAGGGTTTGAAGCTATCCAAGATCAGGAAAGATTTGCCTGCACATTATTTTTTTCTATTGCAAACCCCAAACAAAATTTATCACTTATCCATTTCACTGAGGGCATTGTAATACTTTCATTCTTCCAGGAAAAAAACAAACAAACAAACCCTTAATCTTCATTTTTTCCTTTCTGGCACTCTCCACACTTTGTGAAAAAACCAAACCCTATTGTCTCTGCCATCTGCTCCTTCCTTCTGCACCTTCATTATCCTTTCACTATTATTGCCATGCTTCCATGGACCTGAAGTACTGTAAACATTTTCTACTTGTCACCTTGCTACCAACTTCTCTTCAATTCTAATACAAATTTGCTGCTAGTGTGGGCTCTCTAACATCTACAAACAATCATAATAGTTTCTGCTTTAGGATCTGCACTGGATTTCTACTGCAAGTTAAAACTTCATATTTCTTGAACTGCCAAGCATATCCCTCAACTATTTTTAATATAACATTATTATTTTATTTCCATTATATTGTATATTCTAAACCTATAAGTTATATCACAACTAAAAAATTCTACTTGCTATTCTCCAAAAGCATAATGCATTCTTTAGCTGCTGGGTCTTTACTCAAGTTACTCATGCCAATCCCAAACTTCGTCCTTAAAAATTTAGTTCAACTATGCCTCCGGAAAGAATAGCTCCTATATTTCTCCAGCTGGAATTCATCTTCTTCTCCCAAATTCTCCTGTGACTCTTAGTTCAACCTCTATTTTAACACTCACTGGAATTCAACCTTTTCATTAGTTCTATGTGTCTGTAACAATATGTCTGTCTTCCATTCTAGACTACAAAATCTATGAGGACAAAATCTGCCTTTTTTTTAATTCCCTATGTCTACTTCAGTGCTCTATGCATTAGTTGTTGTTATGTGTTGTTAGGTGCCGTCAAGTCCTGTCTGACTCATAGCAACCTTCATACGGGTTTCAATGCCTCATTGTTTTGGAATTGCTTCAAGAGTGGATTGCTACATCTGTCTGCCATTTTTGCAATGCTGGGGATCGAACCCAGGGCCTCAGAGAGTGCAGATGGTACCAGTACAGAGTAGAGCTAAACCCCAGCCCACCTATGTGTTAGTAGTTGTACAATAATTGTTGGCCAGCTTAATTCACTTAAGTACCTTAGGACTTTGGGCTAAAGTATTGCCTCCATTTTTAGTAAAATAAGGATGCCATCTGAAAGGAGCAATATAATGACCTAACACATGCAAGTTTTTCTAACCATGGTTAAGTTACCAAATCAAACAAACAAACAAAAAAGGCAGAGCAATGTTCTGCGATACTGAAATAGGAAAAAGACAATGTAGATGTCAGAAGGTTTGGTATCAGCTGCTTTCTAGGTAGCAAGAGAGGAGGTGGCCTAAAAAAGGACAAATAAGTTTGCAGGGGAAACATTACGGACAGAAGAAAGACAGGAAAGAATGATAAATGGAAGATATATTTTTTGAAAAGTGCCAATCTTATATAAGACACCTTAGCATGGTTATATTTAACCTTCACATCAGCTCAGAGTGTTTTCATGCTGTTTTTATTTATTTAACAATTGTTAAGTGCCTTCCAGTTGTGTCCTAGTCATCCCGACCTTCAGAGGGTTTTCAATGGCT
This sequence comes from Pedetes capensis, assembly GCA_007922755.1. Lineage (NCBI taxonomy): Eukaryota > Metazoa > Chordata > Mammalia > Rodentia > Pedetidae > Pedetes > Pedetes capensis. The sequence continues at coordinate 48,458 of VMDO01014271.1, read as the reverse complement.
GATTGTTTCAGGATTGCCTTGGGAGTGGATTGCCATATCCTTCTCCCATTTTCAGTGTTGGGAATCAAACTAGGGAACTCAGAGACTGCAGGGTGGTGCTCTACCAACTGAGTTAAATCCCAGCCCAGCCATTTAACAGTAGAGAGATTGAAAGTCAGACGTTTAGTGAAATTGAACCCAGGTACATCTTATGCTAGAGGCTATTGTGTTCTCTGCTATGTTGACTGAGATAAGATGGGTGCTTGAGAGAGATGCTAAAAGTACAAGTAGTAGATGGTAGATTGCCAGGTGTGAAGGGAAAATTTCTGTTTTATTTATAATTTTACCTCTGCTTTCTTTTTCTGTTTTTCAAATGAAAGGAAAATACATTCTGAAAAGGAGAAGCAGACCTCAAATCAGATTTTAAACACATATACTACTGGGCTTCAGCCATTTTCCCCATAAAAAACCTTCTAATTGCCCTTTGTACATTTTGCAGCTTGTCCTAGGATATGGGGAAAAGAAAGGAAATGGATATGGTAAAAGAGGGAGTTTTTTATACAATCACTTTCTTTTATGGATTGAACTATGGCATGAAAGTTGTCTTGCAACTTTTGGGCCATAAATCTGAGTTGGGCATGCTGTCTTGGCAAAAACCAGTAGCAATATGCTAAGTGTTTATTGCCAAAAGCAATAGCATAATGACAGCAGATAATTATGAACAGTGCAAGTGAGCAGGACTTGGCAGAGATGGATCAGAGAAGGGACTGAGGACTCTGACTAAAACCAATTTTATTCTCAAGCCCTCACTTCTCCTCTAACTTTAAGATCAGTCTACTTCCTTTAAAAAGTAAGGAAGTTGTCTGGAGAGAAGAAATCCCTTGGTGATCATATGAAATCAAGGATGAACCTATCATTAGATGTGAGAAGGGTATTTTTTTTTTTTTAATGCTGAGCCCAAAGCATCTTTACACCCTAAGACCTGTATAAAGTGCTGGCATTCCAATGCAAGTTCCTGAGGATCCTTATTATTCAAAAATTTTCATCCAAATTTCTCTCGTGATTTCCACTGAACACACTTTATTAGGTGCAATAGCTGGATGCTGCTGTCTCTTTCTCTTGGTCTGGAGACAGCTTATGAATGAGGGCAATTCAACTTCCACAGCATGGTTAGGAGAAAACAAATCTAATGAATTCAGGCTGTGAGGGAAAATCTCCTTGAGTCTGTCTTTGATTGGAAGAGGGAAGAAAGGAGGCAGTCAGACTTCGACCTGGCAGTCGTCTGGAGGCAGGGTGTCTGGACCTCGGGTTTCCTGCTGGAGTTAAACAAGCCCTCTGTTACATAAGAGCCTACTGGTGTGCTCTGTAGGCAACGCCACTGTCTGCAAGCCACAACCCAGTCCTACTCTCTGGAGCCTTTGCCTTGGTGCTTCAGTGTTTAGGTCATCCCAACAAACCACTATTTACAAGGCTTCTTTTTATCTGAACCTATGCCCTTCCTGTGAGCATAACTCTCCAAGAGCAAATGAGGCAGAGCTACTACCAGATCTCACCTCATCAGGGATTTTGGTGTTCTAGTAAGTGAATTGCCCAGGTAACTCAGGATTATCCACTTGGTCTGCATAAAAAAATTTATGCAGGGAAGATCAAGACCTGAAAGATCTGAGAAGTCTAGCCTACCTTCTTTTTTTTTTTTTGTGGTACTTGGGGTTGAACCCAGGGCCTCGCGCCTGCATGCTCTGCAAGTGCTGGACCACTGAGCTGCACCTCAGCCCATTTTTTTTACTTTTTTTGAGACAGGGTCTCGCTAAATTACGCAGACTGCCTCTGGTCTTGAACTTGCGATCCTCCCGCCTCCGCCTCCCAAGCTGCTGGGATTACAGGCATGTGCCACCACGCCTGGCCATAGCCTACCTTCTTCGTAGAGAGAACAGTCTGAATGGAACAGTCTAAATGGAGCTTCCCTTGATTGCCCGAGGTCATAATTGAGAGGCTCTGATTTAGTATTGGACTGTGGGATGTGATGATTTCCTAAGGCAGAAGTGAGAGGTAAAATGTTTCTTAATGGCAGGTAACAGAACTAACCAATCAAAATGGATGCTTGCCATAAACAATGCATTGATGTAATTCGTGAGCCCTTGTAGACAATCAGCCTTGTCCTTGGAGATTAATGCCTTCAGACTTAATACCCTGTGCTAACTGGCATTTTTCAAATATTTACTTATATTACCTAACTTAATCCTCAAATGATATTATGATGTAGATAAAATTATCTACATTTTACAGAAGAAAAAGGACTTTGAAAGGCAAGGCAACTTGCCCAACACAAGTAGCAAGGGAAACATTTGGACCCCTCTTACCTATATGATGTCAATGTTATCTATGAGACTGCTAAAGTTGTTATGCCTGTTGCTAATTGTTTGCTGTGGAGAAACCATAAGCTGAGCATATTAAATTTGTAATCTCATTTAAATACCACACAGTCCTCTCTCCTATATTACTTTAATAAACCAGCATTTACTTAATGCCTATAATGTGCAAAGCCTGCAGCTGTAGCCCTGTGGCATCCTATCCCATCAGATCTCAGAAGCTGAGCAGGGTCAGGCCTGGTTAGTACTTGGATGGGAGGCCGCCTGGGAACACCAGGTGCTGTAAACTTGGGAGACGGACCCAGCATCCCACTCCCAAGAATCAATCTGCCATTGAAAACCCTATGAACAGCACAGAAGCACTGACAATAGTATTTCATCTGTTGTACATAGGGTCATTATGAGTTGGACACCTACTCGATGGCATCTAACAATAATGTATAAGGCACAGAAAAATCAAATGGTCCATGCAGTGAATGCAATGAACACTGGTTTTGTTAGTACCATGTTCTATATTCATTCTACTTGTGTAATATTTACCACTTTGGCCAGCTGGTATGAGTGCTACAACCTCTCCCACCAGGCAAATTTGTTACTTTGCCTTAACAAAATAAAACCTTTATAGGTTTTATTTCAATTTTCATGTGTGGTAGATGCCACACTTGGAAGTCTAACTCCAGAAAAGCAGTTTATTAAAAATGTTCCCCTTGCTCCTTCCCACCTGCCTGATTCCCCTCTTCAACCTATAATACTCAGTTAAGGAGAATGTGCTGAGTAATTCCTGTCTATCGGAACTAGTACAGATGAGAGAAAGAAATCTCTCATAATCCTAATTAATTCCATGTATGTTTATTGAGTGCCTACTATGTGTTGGACACTTTTGCAGGAACTGACTTTAAAGTTTATTCCAGGTTTATCTGTGCTACCTAAACACTGATCTATTTGAAGCAGCATTTGTACTTCTCTATTTCATATGTCTGACTGCTTTAAGCCTTTTTCCCTAGTTAAAGCCAACGGCAACATGAAGACTTTGAAGAAGGGTTTATAACCTTGTTTTTCTACTACTAATATAGCATGCTGTTCTCATCATCAGCCTGATTTGACTATTGACATAGTGACATGCTGGAATGTTTTCTTAGGGATCCAACCATAAAAAAAAGCAGCAGCAACAACAAAAAAGAACAAGGAGTTCAGAACAAGTAGGCTCATTCCAGAAAACTCTTCTAGAAGGAATTGACTTTCTTCAGTGCCCTAGCAAGGGAGTATTTGGTATCATAGGATAGATCTAGGCATTTTCTGAAAAAACATACTAGGGAAACCTGGGAATAATTTGAGGTTGACTGTGTTCTCCCCACTCCTTAGCTCTTTAGTGGTTCTTTGCCATTTTCAGGTATACATAAACTCTTGAGCACAATGTATGAAAGCTTTATGATTCTTTAATTCTCCATCCATTCAGAATCAGCTGAAGAATCACCTCTGCCAGGAAAGATTTTTGGATAACTCTGCCTCCAATAAAACTGACCAATCCTTCTCTGTGTTGTTACTCTAATATTCGTCATACTGAATTTCAGTATTGAGACAGCATGAGATTACAGTTATACTGCCTGGGATTAAAACATGACTTCCACAATTAATTATTTGACTTTCTGCAAATTCCTTCTGTTTCTTTATCAGTAGAATGGAATGTATCAGTAGAATGGAATTGTATCTTTTAAAAGGTTTTTTTTTTTTTTTTTTTTTTTTTTTTTATGGCTGGGGTTTAGCTCAGTTGGCAGAGTACGGCTCTGCATACTCTGAGACCCTTGGTTGAATCCCGAGCATCACAAAAATGGGAGAAGGACCTGGCAGCCCATTTCCAAAACAATCCCCAAACAATCAGCCATTGAAAATCCTGTGAATCGCAGAGAAGCAATGACAGAGCGCCCGGCATGGCACAGTGTTAGAAAGTGTTTTGTTCTATTGTATATAGGGTCGCTATGAGTCACAGCCAATTGAACAATACCTAACAACAACATCAACAAAGTTTTTATTTTTTTCAGTACTGGGGGTTGAACCCAGGAACTTGCAGTTGCATGCTTTGCAAGTGCTGGACCACTAAGCTGCATCCCCAGTCCACTATTTTACTTTTTGAGACACGGCCTCATTAAATTACTCAGACTGCCTCTGGTCTCAAACTTGAGATCCTCCTGCCTCTGCCTCTATAGTTGTTGGGATTACAGGCATGTGCCACTGCATCCAGCAGCAACAAAGTTTTTAGATATGAGGATCAAGTGAAATAATATAGGTAAAGTGTTTATCACAGTATGCAAACATAAATCTCAAAAAATCTTATTTGTTATTATAATTACATGCTTGTGTTTCCTACTGCACATAGTGAATTCTTCAAGGGCAAAAATCTGTGTCACCTATATTTGTATTTAGTGTCTGATGGTGTTCTTAATTAATGGATAAAAGCTTCATGAGATAGAATACAATTCATTATGGGATATATTTTAGGATAACACTAAACAATATCGGAACAAGAAAAAGCAAAGCAAGTTAATTTCTTCTTTTTAAAAATTCCAAACATGTTCCTTTTTAATTTTTAATAATAATTTTAAATGTCTATATTGGCACATAATTTTACATATTTATGGAACATTGTGTGATAATTATGTGTACAACATATAAGGATAAAATCTGGGTAAGTGCCATTTTCTTCCTAAATATTTTTCATTTCTTTGTCATGGGGAAGCTTTGATTTCCCCTCTTTGAGTTCTTTAAAAACTGTCCTGAACTTTAGTCAGCCTAGTATGCTAGAACATTAGTACTTGTTCCTCATATGTTACTGTATTTTTATATTGGTCTAGTGACCACTATTCTACTCTCTATTTCTATGAAATCAACTTTTTTAGTTTTCTTAGATAAAAAAGAATATATAGTATTTGCCTTTCTGTGTCTGGCTTATTTCAGTTAATATAATGTCTTTTAGTTCCATTCATGTTTCTGTAAATGGCAGAATTTTACTCTTTTTCATAGCTCCACTGTGTATATGTTCTACATTTTCATTATCCACTCAACTGGGTATGAATCCTTTAATTCCGTATCTTGGCTGCTGTGAAAAGTATTGCAATGAACATGGGAATTCTGGTATCACTTTGGCATAGTGATCTCTTTTCTTTTTGTGTTGAACCTAGTAGTAAGATACCTGGATCATATGGTATTTCCAACGTTAGTTTTTTGAGAAACTTTTATACTGTTTTCAATAATGGCTGCATTAATTTACAGTCCCACCAACAGGGCATAAGAGTTGTCCTTTCTCCACATCCTTGCCTGCTTTTGTAATTTTTTGGGTTTTTAGTAATAGCCATTCTAACCGGGTTGAGGTGGTATTTCATTGTGATTTTGATTTGTATCATCCTGACAAGTACATTTGAAGATTTTTTGCATATACTTGTTGACCAGTTATATATCTTCTATTGAGAAATGTCTATTTAGATCACTAGCCCATTTTTAAATTTATTTATTTATTTATTTATTTTTTTGCTGTTGAGTTTTTGTTCCTTTTTTTATTGTGGATATCAATCTCGTATTGGATGGACAGTTACAATTATTTTCTCTCATTCTGCAGATTGTCTCTTAACTCTGTTGATTATTTGATTGCTTCCTTTTCTGTGTGGAAGTTTCTTTGATGTAGTTTTATATGTCTACTTTTGTTTTTGTTGCCACAACAAGAGCAACAACAAGCTTTTGGGATTTTATCCAAAAGAAAAAAAACCCAAAAAACAGTGCTCATACTAGTGTCTTGAAATATTTCCCCTATATTTTCTTCTAATGGTTTCATACTTTCAGGTTTGCACTTACATCTTTGACCTATTTGAGTTTGATTTTGTATTTGATAAGAGATATGGGTCTAGTTTCATTCTTTCACATATAGCTATCCAGTTTTCCCAGAATCATTTATTGAGGAGGCCATCTTTTCTTCAATTTCCTTTTTGTCAAAGAATAGTTACCTATATATTTGTGGATTTAGTTCTGTGCTCCCTCTTATTTTTCATTGGTCTATGTGTTGTTTTTTACTTTAGTATCATACTGTTTTTGTTACTATAGCTTTGTAGTATTTTGAGATCAAGTATTGTGATGTCTTCACCTTTGTTGTTTTTAATCAAGATTATTTTGGCTACTTGGGGGTCTTTGGTGGTTCCTTATGAATTTTAGGACTATCTTTTCTCTTCTTTGAAGGATGTCATTGGTATTTTGGAGGGATTGAAATGGGTCTATAGATCACTTTGGGTAATATGGGGATTTTCACCATATTAGTTCATCTAATCCATGAATATGGGATGTTTTTATACTTTCAGAAATGTTTCCTCTTCAATTTCTTTCACCAGTGTTTCTAATTTTCATTGTGAAGATTATGCTCTTCCTTGGACAAACACATTTTTCCTGATCATCATATACTTCTCCTCAATTGTTTGATAAAGGGATTTAAGATCTTTAATACTATGGCTCCACTATTTTCACCTCATAGTTTTCAAGTTTATTATACCTGTCTGCGTGTACATGACAAAAGATACTGGGCACTGTGTTGCACACCTATAATCCCAGCAACTCAGGAGGCTGAAGCAGGATTGCAAGTTTGAGGACAGAGGGAACCTACATAACTTAGCAAGACCCTGTCTCAAAATAAAAATAAAATAAATAAATAGGGATGAGAATGCAGTTCAGGGGTAGAGCACCTGCCTAATATTCATGAGGCCCTGGGTTCAATATCCCAGTACAAAATAAAAAGATACAAAAGTGGGAAAACAGTAGAAAAGGCTCACTTAGTTTTTGACCACCATGCCTCAGAAAGAAAACACCTTATTTCTGTTCACATTCCTGTGCAAAACCATGTGCTCTTCCCATGACTCTAGGCAATATTATAATTAGGTAACAGCCATTTTTAATGGTATTGAAGGATATTTAGAAATTTGATAAGGAGAAGATGATCAGGAATAGTGTTCCAGGGAAGAAAAAAATGAGTGAATGAGGGACAAAGGGCAGTTAAAAAATATAGAATCATTTTCACAATATTGACAGGCCAACCCACAAGTTTTACCCAAAAGGAATAAATCCTACAAAATTGTACAGTTCAGAAATGGTAACATGAGCGAAGAATCTGAAAGAAGCAGCTTGGTTACTAGTCCCTATGCTACTATCAGGGCTTCTTCATACTGTTCTTGGATGGGCTGATGGAGAAGAGTTGCCAAGGTGGTACTGGAATACCATTATTCAAGACTTAAGGACATTAGGGCAAGGTTAGAATTGATGTCCATTCATGCAACTTTTCATTTAATTCTAATAACAGTGACAGGACATAAGTAAATCAGTTGTTCTTGATATTCTGGGGGCATAGCTACAGATCTATGAAGAAGATGAACAAATATGTACACACACACACACACAAACACAAACACACACATTGGATGGGTACAGTGTTTATGTTGGGAACAATGAAAGAAGTTTGGGTACAGATAATGGTGATGGTTTTACAACGTTGTGAATGCAATTAATGCTACTAAATTGTATACTTAAAAAAGAATTATATAATATATATTTCAGACTTCAGCAGGAACATTTCAGACTTCAGCAGTAATACAAGTACCATAGCCAGGAGTATAACAGACATGGGCTCAGGCCATGTACTTCATTTCGATTATTCACTTAATACTACAGTCAGCCTAGGGCTGTATACTTCTAAAGTCTTCCTTTGCATGCTGCCTCACACTCCAAGGTAAAATTGGTAAATGTGAAAATACCTGAGTCCATTAGGTAATTAGTTTAACTATGAATCTAATGAGATATTTGGGACAAATTTATTCTAAATAACTATTTGTTGCCTACCTAAAATTCCAATTTAACTTAGTATCTTATATATAATCTGGAAACTCTAGTTGTAAGGGTAAAAGGAGGTGTTTAAGTCATTTTTCTTTTAGTGGTAGTTCTTTGTACTTTACACAAACATTTTGGGTATTTCCTCTTTCCCAGACACACTTTCTATTTCTAGTTCTGCATACATACATGTATAAATCATCCTTTACCAATCATCAGTCTTTCAAGTTACCTCAAATGGTGAAAAAGAGAGAGAGCGATTAGGGAGATTCACAAATAGTCTTAAGACTAATTGGCCATTGTGTGATCGAATTTCAAACAATGACCATAATTTCACCAATAGTTATTTTCTTGGTGTCAGCCATTTTAAGAGCTAAAATTGATGGCTAGTTGTAGAGGTTCTTTAATAGCTGTGGCTATCAACTAGATCAACCTGTTATTGGTGCCAAACTTAAGTTTTCCAAAGAAGGTTCTGCTTTGCTCCTAGACTGGACTGTACCACTAATATAAGCCAGTTATTTTATAAATATATAGCGATAGTTAAGCAATGCTAGCATAGTAAAAGTAATAGCAGTTGTTTCAGTAGTAATAGGATCTCTATTGGGCTGGGATTTAGCTCAGTTGGTAGAGAGCCTGCTTTGCACTGCTTGAGGATCAGGGCTCAACTCCCAGCACCACAAAAATGGGAGAAAGATGTGGCAGTCTACTCTCAAAACAATCTTGAAACAACCAGCATTGAAAAGTTGAATGTGACTCAACAGCACACAATAAGAACAAAGTATCTTTATTCATCACATTAGGAGAGCCACTTTTACAATTGTTTCATATAAATTATCTTGTTTGATCTTAAGATAAACTTTGGTACAGAGAGATTACCTAGCTTGTCTAAGTCTGAACAGCTGACAAATAAAAAACACAGAGCCACTGTGTTAAGGATTGATGTCAGTCATCATAGTATTTGGCTGCATTAATAAAAACTATCTACTCATTGGGAAAATGACTCTAAGTACTGAAGCACTGTCTTGGAGTGAGTTAAATAACTCAGGTTCAAAATCTGCCTTTTGTCTTTTCTTATTAGTACTTTAGATAGGCTGTTTAACTTATCTGTACTTCAGTTTCTTTACATTTAAAAGGGAATAATAATACCTACTTAATAAGGTGATTATATAAACTGGAATGCATTTTATGCAAAGAACCTGACAGTCATAGTCTCAATAAATAATAATTGATACTATTATTATAACTACTCACTCTCATTCAAACTGATTTGTATGGAATTTATTTGTCCTTGTAGAAATGAGGTTCCAACATACATTATAGATAAAAAAAGAAACAAAAGCCAATCTCTATTTCTCTATGTCCTGTTCATCCTACTATTGTTGTATCTGGCTTTCAACAAATGATACACATGGAGAAAAAGATGGTCATGTTTTGAATATGAAGTGTCCCCTAAAGGAAGACACATGTTTAATATTTCATCCCTATATGGTGGTGCTGTCTCTGGAAGTTGTGGAACATTGGGAGGCAGTTCTAGCTCAGAGGAAGTGAGTCACTGCGGGCAGACCTTTGGATGTTTTTATCACAGATCTGTGGTTCCACTCTTTCTTTCTCTCTTCCTGCTCACAAAGATGTAAGGTCATCTATTGTGGGTCCTGCCTACTGGTGGTACCATATCTGCCCTGTTGCCATTATGAACTGTGAGCTTCCAATAAATCTCTTCTCTCATGCTTAAGTTGTTAAATTGAAAAATATCATGATAGTCTTAATTTTTTTCTAATAGAAGAGTTCTATTTGTCTTTCCTCATAATGACCTAGTTAATTTTTCTTATTAAGTTAAAACAAAAATTCCATTTTTTGCTGATAAATGTATGGATGTTGCTTTGGAAAGAAAATACTGAAATGCTGATTTTTTCACTCAAAAACTATTTGGTGTCTTTTCTTTGCTCTTGGAATGGAGATCATACTTGTCTTTGCTCCTTTTGTTGTTATTTCTTTGTTTTTTTTCTTTCTGAACACCTTCTATTTAGTTCAGTTCCTGCACCAAGTTGTACCCCTAAACCAATAGATAAAAAGGCCATTTCTCAGGCCTTTTGTGACCAACCCTTGCCCAAATTCATGTAGAATGTAGAGTCTTTCCAATGATTTACAAGTCATTGTTATGTTGTTAGGTGTTGTCGAGTCACATCTAACTCATAGTAACATTATGTACAACAGAACGAAACTCTACCCAACACTGTACTATGCACGTGATCTTTTTATGTTTGAGACCATTGTTGCAATCACTATGTTTTTTCTCATTTTGAGTCATGCCACATCAGCAAAAGGAAGTCCCAGGGGCTTTACTCTACTCCCATCTTTAAGGTCTCTCTACTTTGAGGAGGTAACTTTTCCTGTTGTCCTTTAAATGCCTTCCAGCCTGGGGTAGGGACAATTTTCTGGCACTATATTTGACAGTGGTTCTCTGCTATTCATAGGGTTTTCAATGACTAATTGTTTCAGGAGTGGGCTACTGGGTCCTTCTCCCTAATCTGTCTTAATCTGGAAGCTCAGTTGAAACCTGTCCACCACAGGTGATCCTGCTGGTATCTGCAGCATTGGTGGCATGGCTTTTGACATCACAGCAACATGCAAGCCTCCCAAAGCAAACTGACATATATATGGGAGATTTGGAAGTTAGGGTCATATTATTGTATGAAATCCATATGCCACACATGGTGTCACATTCCAGTAATCCCAGTGACTCAGGAGGTGGAAGCAGGAGGGTCATGAGTTCAAGGCTAGTGTCAGCCTGTATAATTTAGCAAGACCTTCACTCAAAATAAAAATAAATAAATAAATAAATAAATAAATAAATAAATAACTTAAATATGGGTTGTGTGAGAAGTCCAGTGATACAGCATTTGCAAAGGATATATGAGGCCCTGGGCTTAACCCCTAAGTACCACAAAAAATATCCATGCAAATAAAGCTATTAATGGAAGGAACATTAAACTTAAATCTAAGCACTTATTGCTTAACTTCAGGGAGTTAGACAGTGTCTGTGTTATTTTTCTTTCTTATAACCATATCAGTGGGCTGAGATTTAGCTCAGTTGGTAGAGCGCTGTGCTGCAGTCTCTGAGGTCCCACGTTCAATTCCCAGCACCGCAAAAATGGGAGAAGGACCTGGCAATCCACTCCCAAGGCAATCCCAAAACAATCAGCCATTGAAAACCCTATGAGGGTCACTATGAGTCAGATACCGACTCAATAGCACCTACCAACAACAAAAACAACATAACCATATCAGTGTTGAAATGCTTGAGATATTTAACAAGTGCTTGCCTAGTTAATGGTTATCATAATTTAAGTAACTAACATATTGTTACTATTGTTGTTGTTAGGTGACATTGAGTTAATTCTGACTTTATAGTGACCCTATGTACAACAGAACAAACCCTCCCTGACATTGTACCATACCCAGCACTATGTCAGTCCTTCTTTGCTATTCATAGGGTATGTGTCAGTGGCTGATTGTTTTGGGAGTGGGTTGCCAGGTCCTTCTCCTAAGCCTACAGCACTTAGTATTCCCAAGTGGTCTCCCATTCAAGGACTAACCAGACACAACCCTACTTAGATTCTGAGGTCAGATGGGATTTGATGCCAGGGTGGTATGGTTATAGACTAACTAATATATGGTGGTGGCTAATATATAGTAGATAATTAAAACTATTACTTTATTTCATATGTTTATTGTACTCATGATTCTCATTTCACCAAGCAAGATAATTGATCTCTAATGGGAAGTGGAGACTTGACTCTGCATATGCTCTCAATTACACTGGCCAGAAATCCTGAAATTCTATTTCTGACTTAACAAGTTGTTAGTCAACCAATGACTTTACTGTCCCGGTATTAAAAATTTGCTCTTATGAGCAAGATGCTACTTTTTTACAGGGATGTACCTTCTGGAGGGATGTAATATTGTATTTTCCAAAGATGACCATTCTATACATTCTTCTTACAATGTAACATAGACAGCCTTGTTCTCCCCACCTCAAATCTGGGGAGAACATTGTAACTGCCCCAAATAATAGTCCCCAGAAGGGACACTATGTCTTCTTAGCCTAGCTCTGTCCCTTTTGAAACATATGACTTCAGAGCATTGAGTCAAAAATTTTAAAAATCTAGCTATACTCGTCTATAGTGGGGGTTGTTGTTTTTGTTGTTAGGTGGTATTGAGTTGGGCCCAACTCATAGTGACCCTATGTACAACAGAATGAAACATTCTCTGATAGTGTGCCATGCACATGCCTTTTTTTTTAAGCTCACTGCTGCAGACACTGTGTCAATCCATCTAGTTGAGGGTCTTCCATCTTTTTGTTGGAGAATATGTAAAAAGACCTCGTAGAGATAAACAGAAATGCCCAAGAGACCCTCAGCTTTGCCAGATAAGGTATGAAAACATGTAAGAAAGGAGCCTTTGGTGTAATCCCAATCTGGTAACTGTTTGATTACCACCTCATTAAAGACCTCAAGTCAGAAGGCCCATGTTGGCTTCTTTCACATTCTTGACCCACAAAGTTGTAAGAGATAAAAATTATTATTGTGTTAAGTCACTATGTTTTAGAGTGATTTGTTGCACAGCCTTGATCACTCAGGCAGGAAAATTGGGAAAAAAAAGGTTAGCTCAGTTAGGTCAAAACTATCAGATGGGCAAAATATGTATTAGAATATTCCATCCCTCAATCTAAATGACCACTGTGATGGAAGGGCAGAGATTCTGCCCAGTTTGTGAGGTTTCCATTAATTCCTGAGGTTGTGGCAACTGAAGAGTTCTAAGACAGTTTTGCTCTGAAAAACTCATGGCTCTGGAAGAATAAAATATACTTTTTTCTTAATAGGTTTTCCAGTAATTAAAGTTTTATTTCCACATCCTTTTTAGTACGTGTAAAAATACATCCCAAATCCGTCTTTCCCCAAAAGTGGGAAAATGAGGGGAGAAAGCAAGCAGATTTGTCTTCAAGTCAGTCCACTTACTGGCTCTGCCTTCCCCATGGTCATACACCTAGGCTAGCGAGGACATAGGATGGTAAAAGGGGACCTTTTACATCTGGAGTGCATCAGATCTCAATTGTAGCTTTCAGACTGCAATCGCCTTACTGATTTTCTTGTTATTAATTCTTCAGTAACATCAAAAGAAAAAAATGGTTCTAAACCTCTCATAAACTGGAATTGGGCTATGGCTATGGTGTAAAGTAGGAAGTCAGATTTGCTAACTGCTAAAGAAAGCTCTCTGCTACTAAGGTGAAACAAAAGGTGAAGTCTGCACAAGTGGAAAAAATTAAATAGGATAGTTTTGCTTCTGGCTGTGAATGATGGGAACAAAAACAGAGTGCAAATCCTCCAGAGGCCACAAGTGAGAAGCTCCGAATGGTCCGTCAGTGGAAAAGGTGTCAAATGGCCACTGAGTTGACTGGCATCGCTCCAAAGGGAATGGCTTCCTGAAGCCTTGGTCTGGCAAGTGGAAAAGTATGGCCAATAGATGACTGTTGGGCCTATAAATCAAGGAAGTATTTAGGATGGTAAATGGGGGCAAATTCTTTTTCCATGTGTTTTACCCTGCCAACACATACAGTCAGGAAAAGAGAAATTATGATTCTCAAACACAGTTTGGGCTTTTGTATCAGGAGGCTGCATGAACTCCTTCAAATCTGAGGGAAGAAGAAAAAGATGGGGAATTAAAAACTAGGTCCTGCTTTCTACCTCTTGGATTCAGTGAACAAAGACTTTTGGTTTATGGCTGATGCATAAAAATCCTTTTAAAGACCTTTCAACCTAAACTACTTTTGGACCAGGTGACAAAATATTTTAGAATGAATTAGTATTTTGGAATGATACTCTAGATTAGATATTTTTTTCCTTTATCCTCGGTTAATTTGAAGAAATGGTTAAAAAGTGGGGTCTCTGGTTTAATATCTCTGACTGCTTAGAACGAGCTTCTTAATACCTCTGTGACTCAGTTTCCTTCCACTTAAAAATGAATTATATGTACCCACCCTAGAGTGTTTCATGGGGTTTAAATATAATAAAATGCATAGAAGACTTAGAATAGTGCTGTTTGATCTTTTAGTTGGTATTCTTATGTTTGACTAGACATGTCTGACCTACTGTAAACTTACAGCTTTCTAGTCTGCTTTTCAGTCTCGTTTCTTACTTTTGTCCCTATGGCATAGTGAGTTGACCCTTACCACTTGTGGCATTTGCTGTCACAAGTTGTAGGTAACAATTAACCTTCCTTCTTTACTCTTAAGCCTGATTTTTTTGCAGTTTAACAAAGTCTTCTTTTTACATTCAATTTACTAACAGCTTTTTAAAACCAATTCTTTAGAAAAACCTATCAAATGAAACAGCTCTGTATAACTGAAGAGATAATTACATGACAATAAGCTCCACAAGGCCATGGGCTGTGCTGGCTTTGTTCACTATTTTAGATGAATCCCAGAATACTCTGTCTCTCTATAGCATTGGAGGGTATAAGATTCTGGCAGGAAGCAGATGGCTTATTCTAAATGGGTAATTGGACTGAAAACTAATAAAGGCACTATTTTGAAACTGAGGAGTACAACCAGACCTAGTGTCTCCTGTCAGGAGCAGTTGGAACAGTGGAGCTGAGATTACTTATTGACCTGAAGACACAGGACAGAGAGCAGTTACTAGGAACCAGAGGAAGGATACTTTACAGAGGAGAGGGTTGGAAGAAACTCTGGTCTTGGTCAAAGGACAAAGGCAACTCATGGAAACAGGGAACCAACCAGGGAAATGACTTTAACACCCTGTCTCCCTGCCTCTGGTCTCCTGCTAGTGTCTCCACAGCATGATGAGAAGCCAGTTGGCAAGTAAGCCTATGTGACAGTCCCTTAGGTCTAAGTTCCAAAATCACAAAGGAGGGATGGAGAAGAGTGAAGACTAGGTCTGAGGAGCAAATGGGAGACCTCTAGCACAGGACTGAATATTATTGTCAGCCCCTCCTGTGCTATTTCTTTATAGCACTTAATCCTAACTTTTCTCACTTAACCTTATCCTCAGTCTGTTCTCCAAAAAATACTCTGTGATCTGGAATGCAGTTGCAATGAGTTCAGTATGTGTCATGGTACAAGTACAAACTAAATACAGAACAATGCTTCCTCTCAAACACTTCATGTACACATGGAGAGACAGGCAAGACAAGTGATTGTGATCCAGTGTAAAGGGGACCAGGATAGATTAAGCCCTAGGAGAAATACACAGTATGACTTTTTCTTTTTTGGTAAGAGGTGGGGTAGGTTATGAAAAGTTTTACAGATGAGGATTAGGTAACAGTTTAAATGATCCCAGAAAAAAATTAAGTGCCATAGTTATTTCTCTCAGGGACTTTATTTTAAGCCTTGTTTCTAATTATTTTCTTAAACATTCCTTATGTGGGGTATGTAGTTTATAAAACAGCTCCCAGTGGCCCTCACCTCCTGGCATTTATGACCTGGCATAATACTGTCCCTTTGAGTGTAGGAGGGGCCTACTGACTTGCTTTTAACAAACAATATGGCAAATGACTCTGGTTTCTGTCTTTTTCATTTTTTCTTTTTCTTTTTTCTTTTTTGGAAGCACACAGTACCTTATTATCATCATCATCAATAGTCACCCAATAGCACATCAGAACTAGGAACTAACTTATTTTTTCCCTTTATTTTTAAATGTTGGTGGTGTATAGAGAAATACAGCATTGAGTTTTTCCACTATGCAACTATTACATCACTTTTGGTTAAACTGTCATCAACTTATAAAGTTTTTGGAAACTTTTGACTAATATGTAGTAAAACTCATATGCATATATGGGATATATTCCTCTATTTTTCCCATGCACTCATGAAGTTGCATCATTTACACTGAGATTATTCTCTCCTCCTTTATCCTTTTACATTGTTTCACCCCAGCTTCTCACCTTCGACAACCTTTGGTACGCTTTGCTAGTCCACTCGCTTCTTTCTTCTCTGCTTATGTTTTCCCTTTTTAGCTAAGTTTAATTGTTCATTTTTGTATATTTACTTATGTGTAGGTTTTTCTTCCTTTAAGTAAGATTCAGCACCACATATGAGTGAGAACATACGATATTTCTCTTCTTCAGTCTGTGTTCATTCACTTAAGGTATTCTCTAGTTCCATCCATTTTGCTGCGAATGGCATTACTTCATTCTGTTTTATTGCTGAGTAATATTCCATTGTGTATATGTACTACAATTCTTTTACTCATTCTTCTGTTGATGGACATCTTGGTTGGTTCCATATCCTTGCTATTGTGAAGAATGCTACATTAAATATGGAGAGGCAGGTGTCTCTGTGGTATGATGACTTGTCTCCCTTCTGGTATATTCCCAGGAGTGGTATAGCCAGGTTGTATGGCAGTTCTACTTTTACTTTTCTGAGGTATCACCATATTGACTTCCAAAGTGGTTGAACTAATTTACAGATCCACCAGTGGCATAAAAGGTTTTCTCCACATCCTTGCCAACATGTCATTATTTGTTTTATTGATTTCTTCTGCCTTTGTCCATCTCTCTCCCTCTCTCTCTCTCTCTCTTACTTTCTCTGAAGGAAACTAGGTACCATGTAGTAAATAACTTATCTCAATTTCTTCCTGCTGTTATAAAGGATTATCAGAGACAGAGTAATTTATAAAGTACAGGAATGTATTTCTCATGGTTAAAAAGGCTGGGGAGTCCAAGATTCAGGCACTGACATACTTAGTGATGGGTAATGATTTTCTCTTTCATTTCAAGATGGTGCAAACTCTAGATGAGATAGATACTGTATCCTCACATGGTGGGGCAGACACTTCTTTTATAAAGGCACTATCCTGTTTTTGAAGGCAGAACCCTCATGACTTAATTCCTAAATACTCTACCCTTAATACTGCTACACTGAGGATTGCAATTCAATATAAACTTTGGATGGATATAGACATTCAAATTGTAGTGTTCCACCTCTGACATTCCTAAATTCATGTCCTTCTCACATATAAAATACATTTTTTCTCAATAGCTTCAAAAGTCTTAAGTTATTCCAGAACTAACTCAAAAATCTAAAGTCCAGAAAGTACTCTAAATATCTTTTATATCAGATTGAGTGAGGTTCAAGATACAATGCATTCTGAGGTAACTTCCTTCTCCAGTTGTGAGACTGTGAAATCAAACACATGATGTGCTTCAAAAATACAATGGTGGGACAGGCACAAAATAGACATTTTTATTCCAAAAAGGAGAGATAGGAACGAATGAATTGAAAGGTCTCAAGGCCAAAATGCCAAAGGCAAACATTAAATCTTGAGGCTTGAAAATAATCTTCTGTGATTATATTCCCCATCTTTTGGACAAAGAGGGCTGGCACTGGGCCCTGAGTTTCCAGAGGTATTCTTTGAAATCTAGGTGGAGGTAGCAATGCATTTTGTGTTCTTTGCAGATCTGCAGAGTTAGTTGTTTGTGGACAATGCCAAGTGTTAGCTCCTGTGCCTTCTGGAGCAGCAAGTCAGACTGCACCTGGGCCTGCTTGAGCCATACATGGATAGCTGAAGAGTGCTGCATCTGAATACAAAGAACAGAAGCTTGAGGTGCCCATGCGCAGTGAATTCTGAGGTCTCATGGAAATCAGAGGCTTCTCTATTTGACATAGCTGCCTCTGGCAGGCCTTGGCACCCCGGGCCTATGATGGGAGAGGCAGCAGTAATAATCTCTGAAATGTCTTGTAGTTAGATTTGGACCTGCCATTTTATTAACTGCTTTTTTAAATCTTTTCCTTTTATTCTTTCTTTTTGAACTCAAGGCTTCTCACATACTTTGGAAGTGTTCTGCTTCTGAACTGCACCCCCAGTCCATTGTATATTTTTTATCTTGACACAGAGTCTCATTAAGTTGCACAGGCTCTCTCTGGCCTCAAAACTCATGAACCTCATGTCTCAGCCTCCTGAGTCGCTGGGATTACAGGCAAGAACCATGGCACCCAACAATATATAAATTGTTTTATATATATCTATTTCCTTTGTGAATGCTTTTCTTCTACCTTTTGAATTATTTTTCTGCTTCCATTTAAAATACACCATGTGAATATTAGTTACTTCTTCTTCTCATTGCTTTAATGGTTATTCTAAGGTTTACAATGTGCATCTTTAATTTCTCATCATCTACTTTCAAATATTTTCATGCCACTTCTCATATAGTGCAGTCATTTTGCAATAAAACAATTCCTATTCCACTCTCACATCGTTTGGGCTATTAACATCATATATTGTATTTTATTCACACTGTACTACATTATCTTTGCTTTTGACATTCAATTATAGTTTCCACCTTTAAACATACAACGTGTCTTTGATAATGTATTTATCTTTAATTTTACCATTTAAAGCAGTCCATGATCTTTTATGTAGATACAACTTTCTGTCTTGTATCATTATCCTTCTAGAAGAACTGTCTGACATTTCTTAAAGTGTAAGTGTCCTGGTAATACATTCTCTTCTTTGGTGTGTCTGAATGATATCACCTACCTTGCTTTCTTTTTGAAAGACATCTTCACAGAATACACTATTTTTCATTGGCAAACTCCTTTCTGTATTCTATTATCACTTTATTATGTCCTAATTTGCATAAATTCTGATGTACTATTCATTGTAAATCTTCCCTTTGTTCTTCATATAATGTACTTCTGTCTTCAAGACTTTATTTCGTTATCTTTAGTATTCAGTAGTTAGACTATGATGTGTCTAGGAGTGTGTTCTTTTTGTGTTTGTGTGTATGTGATTTATCATGTTAAGAGCTTTCAGTTTCTTACAGCTGTAAGCTATAGTACTTTACAGCTCTTTCTTTATCTGTGGAGAATTCTCAGCTATTTTCTCAAAATATTTGTTCAGCTTTCTCTTGTCTCTCTGGGACACCAACTGTACTTTGTTTAGAACACTGATGTTTTCCCAAAGCAATTGGATGCTCTTTTCTTTTTCTCACTTTTTTTCCTAATATTTTGATCTGAATAATTTCTATTGACCAATTTTTCAGTCAGCATCATTCCTTTGGGTCTGAGTTGTTGAATGTTGGATTCCTTTTTATTACTGAGTATTAACTCATTTTAAGTTATTTCAGTTATTTTCTTTTCTTTTATCTTAAGATTATAGATGAATATCATGAAGAATTTCTTCATCTCTGATATCAGATATTTTAACATATCTGTTTGATTTTTTCTTAAAGTTTTGGTCTTTCCACTAAAATTTCCCATCTGTACATTGATGTTGCTAAATCTTTCAACTAGACCCTTTAACATCTTAATCATAGGGCAGTTCACATTTGATAGTGCCAGTACTTCTGAGCCTGGATTTATTAATTTTATTTTTAATGTTTTTTTCCTTTGCTTTATTATGTATTATATGATTTTTATTAAATGATAAGATAAAAGCAGAGTTAAATAGTATTTATACCTGGAAATGGCTACACTTCTTCTTTAAGGCCACTAATATGATGGTCGAGTCAATCTGAACAATTGATTTAGGTTTGCATTTTATTGTTGCAAAAATTACCTTTACTACTCAAGAGGTTTCACATTCCCCTATCAAAATACTCCCTTGGATTAGAGTCTGAGATATCAGAATGTTCATGTTCTACAAATATTAGCAGAATATTTATTCTCCAGTTTAAAACTCCAAATTTTGTTGTTTAATATGAGAAGAATGAAAAGCTGTTAGTTCCTAGAAAGATTATTTGTAACATGAGGATATATTTTTTAAAATGGAGCAAGGCCAATATTAGAAATGGGAACATAATCCAGATCTGACTGAGTCAATGTGTTCAGTTTTTCAAAGTAAGAAGAATTTTAGTGGAATATTATGTTAGCTCAGTTAGTAGACTGCTTATCTGTGCTCTCAGGGGCCCTAGGTTCAATCCTCAGCACTGCAAAAATGAGAGAAGGATGTGGCAATCCACTCCCAAAGCAATCCTGAAACAGCCATTGAAAACCCTATGAGGGCTGTTATGAGCCAGACCCAACTCAGTGGCACCTAACACCAACAACATGGATGTACCTCATTTATGAACAAATATCGCCGGGAGTGGTGGCGCACTCCTGTAATCCCAGCGGCTCGGGAGGCAGAGGTAGGAGGATCGCAAGTTCAAGACCAGAGGCAGTCTGCATAATTTAGCGAGACCCTGTCTCAAAAAAAAAAAAAAAAAAAAAAAAAAAAAAAAAGAAAAACTGGGTGGGGGGGTGTAGCTCAGTGGTCCAGCACTTATAAAGCATGCAAGCAGGAGGCCCTGGGTTCAACCCCCAGTACTGCAAACAAAAAACGAAAACAAAAACAAAACAAAAACAATTATCAAAGCATGATTAGAAATTATTTTGTTGAATTTCAGATATAACATGATTTATTATATTCAAAATATGGTTTTGCAAAATGACTGAACATCCCAGTTTATCCAGAATGGTTCCAGGTTTTGCTGAAAATCCCATCTCCCAGGAAAACCCTTCTTAGTTCCAAGCTAACCGAATAGGATGGTCAGTGTATAAGTGGAGACAAGCAGCATTGCCATTGCCTGGGAGAGTATTAGTAATAAAGACTCTTGGCCTCACTTCAAACCTACTAAATCAGAAACAGTATTTTAATAAGATTCGCAGGTGATTTATGTGGCTATTAAAGTCTGAGAGGAACAATTACAAGAGCCTTAAATTTAAATTTCTAAGAAGTCTTAGAAATTGTTGTTAAATGCCCCTTTTTTCTACTCAATTTGCCCTAATCCTAATATTATTCAATTTATGCACAGAGCTTCTCACTAGACTTCTTGTTGTTGTTGGGTACCATCAAATCAATGTCCGGCTCATAGCACCACTAGGTACAACAAACGAAACACTATTCTTAGTGCTTCTCTGATATTCATAGGGTTTTCAATGGCTGTTTTAATTTTTTAATTTTTATTATTTTTGTGGGGCAGGGGGTTGCTGGGTCCTTCTCCCAAGCCTATAGCACCTGGTGTTTCCAGGTTCCCAGGTGGTCTCCCATCCAAGTACTAACCAGGTCCAACCCTGATTAGCTTCCAAAATCTGACAGGATCTAATGCCACAGTGGTATGACTGCAGGCAACTGGATTTGTTATTGTTAGGTGTCCTGGAGTCGGTATCCAACTCATAGCAGCCCTGTGTACAACAGGTGAAACACTATTGTCAGTGCTTCTCTGCTGTTCATAGGGTTTTCAATGGTGGGTTGATTTTTTGGGAGTGGGTTGCTGGGTCCATCTCCCAAGCCTACAGTACCTGGTGTTCCCAAGCAGTCTCCCATTCAAGTATTAACCAGTCCTACCCTGCTTAGCTTCTGAGATTGGATGCCACAGGGCTACAGCTGCAGGCCAACTGGATTTAGTTCATTATAATCATTCTGAAGAAGCACAGAATGTCAATTGCCCACTGGGTTGACTTACCATTTTAGCTCCATTGATATCCCCCTCTGTATATGTACATGTATTTTCTAATTAAATTTGCTGCTTCACAAAGATATTTTAATTCAGATACACTTGTCTAATGAGAGTGATAATTAGGTTTACTAAATTGCACAATAAGCAACTCATTATTTTCAAGAACTAGCTAGTGAATAAAATTCTAGTAATTTTTTTTAATATTCTGATAATTAGGGATTTGAAAACTATAACATTGACTTTATTTTCACAAAAATGGATGGAATTTTTCTATCCACATCTGGCTTCTTTGAGGATAGAAGTGCCTTTAATTTTCATTTTTGTGCAAATGATATTCTGGTAACTTTATCCTTTGATATAAGCAGTCAGAACCAAATATATCATTTGTACGTAATGAAGGATCTTGTTTGGTAAATCCTCCCAGCTCTATAGGCAAAGTAAACATTTGTATTCTCTTCTTTCCATCTTGGAAGGCAACATCCACCCTACAGATAGCAAAAAATTTAATTTTTATATTTGGATTATGCTCTCTCCAAAGCACTTTCACTTAGCATTGTGAGCTTTCAAACTCTGCTCATGGAATAATTTCCTGAATTTCCAATGTTTGTTTAAGTTGGCATAAAGTCCTAAAAAAAAAAAAAAATTCCAACAAGGCTTCCTGTGGCCATAATCCAGAAACAAAGCTCAGATCACTACTGGCCCATTACTTGAAACTTTGACTTGTAAGAAGAACTGCAGAGTTGACTTCAGTTTAGGATTGAATATATGGCTTTGTGGAGTAATTAGGTTTTCCTGGCCTTTGATTTATTTACTTCATCCTTATTCCAGTTTAACTAAAGTATTAAGCAGTCTAATTTTTTTAGGGAAAACACCCACATTTTAAGCTTTGAATCAAGACAGACTTGACTCTGCCTGTACTCTGCCAGTAAGAGCTGAATGACTTGGGGAATAATCACAGGAATTCTATGAACCAGTGTCTCTATCCATAAAATGACTATTTTCAGAGTTATCATGAGCATTCAATGAGCACTGAATGCTAAGTATTCAAAAAGCACAGAATGCAGTGCTTTAGCATGTTAATTTTCTCCTTTCATGCTGGTAGATCTCCATGGTACTTGTGAAATGATAGTACTTTATGACCTGAATATAAGAATAAAATAGAATTTAACTATACATACAGTGAGTCATATGTATTTAAACATACTTATATGTTTTCCACAACTATGATTTATTTGCACAAGTTTTTCCAGTCTGCTGCCCAAGATTTTAAATGACTTTTGGGAAAGGGAAATCAAATAACACATGCTCTGATTTGTCTCAGACCAATTCATTATTTTTTAGACAGGCCATATCAAAATGCCACTATTTGCATGGACTAGGTACCTGTAAGCACATATGAAAATTCACACAAGAGCTGTGCTCAGCCTGGAATACTGGTTCACATTCTTTTCATGCATAGCCTGTGATGAGTTTCCCCTTGATGCTATTTAAGGCAGTGCAAAGGTTCCAATTTTTACAAAAGTTCAAATATATATTCTACCTTCTTCATACAAGGGACCACATAATGGAGACCACAGTCAGAAGACCTGCTATTTATAACTATTCAATCATGGGCAAGTCATTTAAACTTTTTCACATTTAATTTTTCATATTTTAATAATAATGATAAATTATTTATACAGTAAGAAGTATGGCAGTAATGATAAATGCCATAGACATTTATTGAGTGCTAACTGTGCCATATTGGAGAAGGATGTGGCAAACCACTCCTGAAGGCAATCCCAAAACAGTCAGCCAATGAAAGCCCTGTAAGGGCCTCTATGAGTCGGACATAGCTTGATGGCACCTGACAACAACAGCAACAGTGCCATAACCCACATATATTTATATTTATATATATTTCACATTTATATTTGTTTTATATTTATAGGATGTATTTATAATACAGTTTAATACTTACCTTGATGAGTGTTTATATTAGCCCCACTTTACAGATGATAAAACTGAGGCTGTAAGAATTTGAATAATATGCCCAAACTCATCTAAATAGTGAACCTTAGTGTTGGGGTAACAGTCTATTTGTTTATGTAGTGCCTTCTATTCCTCTCCAGAAATGAATGCAAGAATATATTTTTGCTTCCCAGCACAGTTATTAGAAACTTATAAATTAAGGTAGTACTTTCTAAACTATAAAGTTATATAAATATTATTATTTGTTCTATTTAAGAATTCTGGCCTCTGAAACCAGACTAAATGCTACTCTATCAGAAAAAATTTAAATAAGAAAAAGTCCTGAAAATCTATGTTTCTAGTATCTTAACTGACTGGGTATTTTAGACATGTTGGTCCCTTAGCTAAAGGCCATTTCCAAAACTGTTTTTCATTATGGACTGACACCATTTCTTTAATTGAGATAAAAGTGCTAGATGTATATTTCTATCTTTATTTCATTGCATAGAGGGATAGTTGTATTAGCTTCCTAGGACTTCTGCAATAAATCACTACAAACGCAGTGGCTTAAAACAACACAGTTTTTTCCTCATAAAACTAAATATACTCCTACCATATGATCTCACTATCACACTCTTTGGTGTTTACCCACATTAATTGAGAACACTTGTCCAAACAAATACCTTCACAGAGATATTTACAGGCAGATTTAGTCATAATTGCCTAAACTGGGAAGCAATCATGATGTTTTCAGTGTATGGAAAAATAAATAAATTATAGTATATACAGACAATGAATCATTGTTGAGAGCTCAAAGAACAAGAGGTCTTAAGCCATAGAAAGATGAGAGAGAGCGAGAGAGACAGAGAGAGAGAGAGAGAGAGAGAGAGAGAGAGAGAGGGCTCAAATGAATATTACTAACTGAAAGAAGCCAATCTGAAAAGGTTACACACTTGTTGGGGGCTGGAAATGTACCTCAGTTAAAGTGCCTGCCTCACATGAATAAAGGTATGAGTTCAATCTCCAGCACAGCATAAACAAAAACATGAATGATGTAAAGATCATATATTTGTGACTTTAATTTTATACATCTACTGGACTGGGATATGGAGTTCCCTGGTACTAGATCAAACACTATTCCAGGTGTTCAAGTTATTATCATTAGGTGCCATAGAGTCATGTTTGACTCATAGCAACACATTGTATAACAGAATGAAACACTCCCTGACAATATGCTCTACACATGATCTCTTTTATGTTTAAGCATATTGTTGCAGACACTGTGTCAATCTATCTAGTTGAGGGTCTTCCTTTTTCCATTGACCTCCCATTCTCCCAAATATGCTTTTTCCCAGGGATTGGTCCCTGCTGACATGTCCAAAATACCTAAGATAAAGTATAGTGTTTTTGGATAAGATTAACATTTAAATTGGTTGATTGTGCAAAGTAGATTGTTGTCCATGATGCAAGGGGATTAGACCTCATCCAATCATTTGAAGGTCTGAATAGAACACAAAGGCTGTCCCTCACTCAAGAAGAATAAAATCCCTCCCGCTCAATATCCTTCCAACTGAGACATAGGCTTATTTCCTTCCTTTGGACTGGGACTGAAATATTGGCTCTTGTTTCTGTAGTTTGTTAAACTTGCTTTGCAGAGCTTGGATTTGCCAATCTCCATAATTGTATAAGCTAATGCTTTATAATAAATCTCTTTATCTCTTTTTATAAATGTACAGCTTATTTATTCCATTTCTCTGGAGAATTCTATTACAATACTATGTGATTCCAACTTCCTAACATTCTGGAAAAGGTAAAACAATGGAGACAGTAAATAAGTCAGTAGTTGCCAGGAACTGATGGGAAAGAGAGGGACAAGCAGGCAGAGCACAGAACATATTTAGGGTAGTGACACTATTCTGTCTGATACTCCAATGGTAGATGCATGTCATTATACATCTGGCAAAATCCAGAGAATGTACAATACCCAGAGTGATTTTAAGATAAACTATGAACTTTGGGTGATGGTATGTCAAGATGGGTTCATCATTTGTAACACAGAATCTACTGCTGTGGTATAGGATGTTGATAATTGAGAAGAAGGTTTATACGGGAAGTCTCTGTACTTTCCACTCAATTTTGCTGTGAAGGTAAAACATCCCTAAAAATAGTCTTTATAAACAACCAAAGACAAACAGGTGTTTATTTTCTCACAGTTTTGGAGGACAGATTTTTGAAATCAATGTTGTCAGTGGGGCTATACTCTTTCTGGTGGCTCTAGGGGAGATCTCACTGTCTCTTCCAACTTCTGTGGCTATGAGCATTCCTTGACTTGCGGCCCCAGAACTCCAATCTCTACTACCCCAAGACCAAATTTTTTTCTCGTATTCTTTTTCTTTGTACTTTTTATAAGCACACTTATCATTCAATTTAGGGCCTCCCTGGATAAGCTAGGGTAATATTTTCATCTCAAGATGCTTGACATAATAGTCTCTGCAAAAGTCCTTTTTCCCAATAAGGTAACACTCAAAGGATTCAGTCATTAGGGCATGGGCATATTTTTGGGAGCTACTATTTAAATCACTCCAATGGCCTTTTACCCAAACCTAGTCAAGAAACTGTGTAGGGGTTTAGCTCACTTGGTAGAGTGCCACTCTGCACTCTGTAAGGCCCCAAATTTGATCCCCATAAAAACAGGAAAAGGACCTGGCAACCCACACTTCAAACAATCTCGAAACAAAAAGCCATTGAAAACCCTATGAATAGCAGAGAAACACTGCCATAGGCCTGGGTATGTCATCATATTGGGGAGTGTTTCATTCTATTTTATAAAGGGTCATTTTGAGTTGGATCCAACTCAATAGCATCTAACAACAACATAACAGTCAAGGGACTTCAGGGAAAGGGTACTCAGTGACAACTCAGAAAGATTTTATCATTTATTTCTCTTTTATTTATGAGCAAAGTTGTATGAAAAGGAGCTAACTTTCCTTTCTACCTTTCTATACAATTGTAATAGGACAAAGTAACAGAAGTAGCAACAGCTATCATGGGTCCAAGAGATGACAAACCTAAAGACTTGATTGTGCTACTGAAAACAAGCCTAAATTTTATTTCATTTGTGTTTGAAAGTATCTGAATGGATTAGAATTCCAGTGTGGTGTTAATTCTAGTTACTGCATGTGCTGATGCAGGAGGATTATGATTTCAAAGATAGCCTGGACAACATAACAAGACTCCACCTCAAAAAATCATATAATTTAAATTGTTGATAACTGTGATTTACTTGCATTTCAAACCATTCTAGTGAAGAGGGAAAATATAAGTGGAAGTAAAAAGGGAATTTAGGTGATATTCAAAATGTAACAGTCATGGAATCTAGGAAAATAATGCCCAATTATTAAGTTAGCTGAAGAAAGTAGTTTGGAGATTATTTGATGAACACAAATGACAAAACAAGATGGAAACTTGCCAAAAACAAGATGGAAACTTATTTATCCCTAGGAAATGGAATGAAGAGAAATAGGCCTACATGATAGGTAAAAAACATTGAAACAAACTGCTGGACTATAAATTTCATGAAGATAATTAGAGCTACAGAAACTGAGTTACACATAGACATGGAGCAAGTTCAAGATTTCAAGGTTAAAGTCTCAGGAGAAGCTTTTATTATTATTATGATTTTATTGGACATTTTTAATGCACACCTTAATGTGATTCATTCTGACATGCTTTTCCTTGTGGCATTTCCATATATGCATTTTTATGTACATTATTCATATAGGTGCCCCCTTACCCTCTTGTATGCTTCCGCCCCACCCGCCCCATCTAAGTCTTCTCTATTATCTAAGCTTTTGACATGCCCAGTGATAAAGTTTAGAAACCATCTAGGTAAGGAGAAGCTTGATGGCTTACCATATCTTAGCTTTAGTGAACTAAGTTCCAAATTCTAGAAACATTGGGAGACAGAAAAATGAATCAAGTATTACTCTTATACTCAGTGGTTACTATTCCTTCAAGAGAAACACACATATACAAATGGTCTGAGTAAGACAAAAAAAGTAGAAGTCCTTATGGAGAAACATAATGTTATGCAAAGCCCTTGAAGCAAATTTGTATTATTGTCAATTTGCCTGGCAGAGGATCTAAGTTAACATTGCTTGTTACACTAGAAACAAAAATGACAAACTCCTTGAAGTCTTTACAGCTCTATAGTATGTGCATCTATTTACTGCATTATACTATATCCTTAAAATTGACATAAGTTTATAGCTAGATACAATTTCAAATTTTTATTTTATAAGCTATAAGCTTTTATTGAATGTAATTAGCATAAAAGAAAAATACCATCAGTACCTAATAACTTATTTCTTCATTAACCATTAATATTTCCAAAATATATCAAATATGTCATATTTTGGGATCCTTTACACAAATTCTAGAAGTAGAATACTATAGGTACTCTAACATTAAAAGAACAAAAGAATATAACATGGCCATATTCTGATCAGTAAACACATAACTTATATCAAGCATAAAGTACCCCATTCTCTTGCTTCTAAATCTCAGAAATTACATAGGTAAACTTTGAGAATATACTGGGTTTTATAGTAAAGACTTGTATTTATCAAATGGAAAAGCTCAGATGTGTATATATAGCAACATGTGAAAACTATCATAAAGTAGACAGTCTGAAATAGTATTGCATAATTAGAGCTGGACTTGAAACAAATTTTATGTAATAAGATGCCAGTCAAACTCCTGCTTCTCCTCCAGCAACCTTTGGCTTGCTTTGCTTAATGAAAGGGTGACCTAACGGAGTCTATTGTGTGCAGCCTGATACCCAGCCAGGAGAAGCTTGGGGAGGTTGTGAAACAACTCTCCACCATAAAGTTTATGGGGTAACACCCTCAGTGTGATTAAGTGAGCTTTAATTTTGATTGCTGTCAGAGTTTACAACTCTCAACACCTGCAGCTCTCCAGTAGACTTGAGACAGCCTTTTGAAAAAAGATTTTCCTTTTCCTCATCTACTGAACAGAATTTCATTTCACTAGAGCCATGGAAGGTCTTCCATTCTACAGCCAACAGGTCTTTGACTTAAGAAGATGAATTAGCTCCCTGATGTGACAGCCAGGGATTTTATTGCCTGACCCACCATTCTCCTCATTTTCTGCCTCCCAAAGCTGTCTTCACTGAGACACACATCTCAAAAGTAAAGCAGTATTGCCCTGTGTTTAAACATGAGGAATTCACAAGGTCTCAGGCATATCATTATGAAACTCTATCTTTTTAAAGATCCTCCATATCTGCTTTATAACTTTACTAACCATTTCTTCAATCACCAAAAGCATACCCTAGTAGTTTTCTTAGTATCTTAAGGATAGTCCCAGAAAAGTTTCTTGTTTTAAGGTAGAGGATAGACAGCCTTTCTTTAGAGAGATATATCTTTTTAAGACCATATCTTGCTTTCATAATAGTTGGCATTTATTGAACACTTACTATTTTATATAAATATCTCTTTTAATCCTTTTACTTACCTTATTGCCATTGAAAAGCCTATCAATAGCAGAGAAGCACTAACAATAGTGTTTCACCTGTTGTACGAAGGGTCACTATGAGTCAGATACTGACTTCATGGCACCTAACAACAACAACAACTCATTTATTCAACAGGGACCACAACTGAGAAAGGTCAGGGGGACCCACCTCTCCTTAGGGTGTTGAATGTGCAGGGTTGTTAATAAACCATTAAAATCAATATTATTATTAATGATAAGGTTTTTTTTTTTTCATTTTTACTGTAAGTGCTCCTTCTCTTGCTTATTTTCCCGCCATGAAGCACAGATATTGTGGGGGAGTTATATGACTTCCTAATTGGCAGCTGCACTCTTTGAGGCTCTGGGTTCAATCCCCAGTATTGCAAAAA
Source organism: Pedetes capensis (assembly GCA_007922755.1). Taxonomy (NCBI): domain Eukaryota; kingdom Metazoa; phylum Chordata; class Mammalia; order Rodentia; family Pedetidae; genus Pedetes; species Pedetes capensis. The sequence goes on along the minus strand of VMDO01014271.1, from coordinate 18,928 downwards.
TGGGAGAAGGACCTGGCAGCTCACTCTCAAAAAACAATCTCAAAACAATCAGCCATTGAAAACCCTGTGAATAACAAAGAAGAACTGAGTGCTGGGCGTGGCACAGTATTAGGGAGTGTTTTGTTCTGTTGTACATAAGGTCATTATGAGTAGGACTTGACTCCACAGCACCTAACAAAAACAATAGACTTTCCCTTGCTACCCTGGATGCTTTGAGTAAAGAACTCTCAGTCAAGCATCTAGCTGAATCACCTTTGTACAAGTACCAGTGGTTTTGAACGCTTCATAGATGGTTTGTGGAAGCCATGTGACAGCTGCTATTGCAATACATCTCCAACTCCAGTCATGGCTGTTTCAAACAGTTTGCAATTTGCACGGGATTTTTTGCTATCACAAGCCTCAGTGAACTCTATATGACCCTCTGACCAAACCAGGCTGGTGTGTGTGGGGGGGGAGCACTTCTCCTGGTGGCCCAGCAGAGGGATGGTTGTAATCAGTGCAAAAGGAACTGCTGTAATTGGTGGAAAAGGGACTATTGTGAGGGGGGGAAAAGTGACTATGTTGTGATTGGTCCAAACATAAAGCTTCATTTGCATGAGAGGTACCTGTTGTTGTTAGGTGCCATTGAGTCGGTATCCGACTCATAGCAACCCTCATAGGGTTTTCAATGGCTGACTGTTTTGGGATTGCCTTGGGAGTGGATTGCCAGGCCCATCTCCCATTTTTGCGGTGCTGGGAATTGAACTCGGGACCTCAGAGACTGCAGTGCAGCGTTCTACCAACTGAGCTAAATCCCAGCCCTATAATTGGTGCAAATTCTCCCCTCTGGCCATATAACTGGGCTGTTTGGCCTACTTAGTGAGCTGTCTAGAAAACATCGTTTGCTCTCCCTTGGTGTTGCACCAGTAGGCCAATAAAAGGTTTCTGGTGAATGATCTTTACCTACATTCAGTAGTGTGGGCTGAAATGATAGCATGAAAAAGAAGGAGCAGATATAGCTGAATAGTGGTGATGATAGTGCTGACAAATGGCAGACAGAGTGGAGCAACAGTGGCAGGGGTAGCAGCAGAACAGACATAAAACCAGGCTTTAGGAGCAATGAAGTGGCTAAATTCTTGACAGCAGAAGAGGTGGTACTGCAATAACAGCAACTAGCTATAGCAGAAGTGGCAGCAAAAGGGTGAGAGCTGACTCCCGAATGGCAACAACAGTGGCAATAACAATAAGAGGCAGCTGAATAGTTGAACCAGGGCAGGAAGAAGAAGGATGGTGGAAAAAGGAGAAAAGGCTATAAAGAATCAGAAGAGAAACTGCTGGCCCTGGTCACTAAAAGAATTCTAGAGAGATGTAAAGTCTTTGCAACCAAGGTACTCAAACAACCTAGGCCCAGGAATTGGCTGCTATCTAGGACTAAGGAATCCTAATACCTAGTCCTGCCCAGAAGCTGCAACACAAGCTATTTTCAAGGTCCAAGGAACCCTGATAGTTAAGCTCCTTTGGAAGCTGCAATGGCAGCTGCCATTTAAGGCCGAGGAATCTTGACTTCAAGTGCCTATACATGAGCCTGAAAAAATTGAAAGGGTGAGGAATCTGACTTCCTTGCCCTGTATAAGAAAAGTAACATTAGAAGGTGCCACTAGTTGCTATTGCTCTCTTCTCTCTGCTATCACCACTCACAGCTGTTAAATGTTCAAAGATATGGATGCTACCAAAGACCAGCACTTGAAGGGCTTCTCCTTGCTTACCAACAATTTCTATCCATGTAGAGCCAAAGGGCTCCAGTCAGTTGATTGTTACCACAATTATCCACTTTTTCAGCTAAAAAAATGATCTGACTTGGAGGTTAAATCACTTAAGTAGCATCACATAGTAAATGGTGGAGATGGGTTTTGCATGCCTGTGCTTTTAACATCTCACATTGTTTTTAAGTGTATCACATCATTTAAAATGTCTCCTCATATGGTTGAAGTGTTCAGTGGAGTTCCGGCTAGCCCATAGGTCTACCACTCTACACTCTAGAGATATCCTTTCATAACCATATGTTTGTAAGATGTGGGAAACATATTATTTATGACTGTGGAGGTACCAGTCTTTCAGGTTGAGTTGGAAAAGGCAATTAGCTCCAATTATGCATTTGGATTTTTGGCCTTGTTGCTGTTGTTAGGTGCCATGGAGTCAGTATCTGACTCATAGCGACCCTACATGTAACAGGTGAAACACTATTGTCAGTGCATCTCTGCTATTCATAAAGTTTTCAATGGCAGATTGATGTTTGGGAGTGGGTTGCCGGGTCCTTCTCCCAAGCCTACAGTACTTGGTGTTCCCAGGTGGTATCCCATCCAAGTACTAACCAGACCTGACCCTGCTTAGCTTCTGAGATTTGATGGGATCGGATGCCACAGTGCTATGGGTGCAGGCTTTTAGGCCTTGTCAACTTCATAATGGTTTTCATATGTTGTCCCAATAATAGGACCAGAAGTACAACATGTAGGCATTTTGGTTAGGGTGAAAACAATCACTTTAATCTGGGAGGACAGGCATAACTACAGAGGGGAATGTGAGTTTGAAGCTCTGCACATGAGGTCAAAATTAAGAGAGAAAGTAAAGATGAAATTCTTGAAAAGGTCACATAAATGTGGGCTATGCAGAGGACACTGTCAGATTTCAATGTCCCCATTTGCAAACAATATGGGGATCTAGGATCTCACTTGGGCCTCAGTAAGACAGAGAAAGCATAGACTCTAAATGGGGGAAACTCAAGACACTCATCCTTATGACAGAAAAACAGAGGCCAGCCCATTTGCTCTAATAAAATCGCTGTATCATTGGGTGCTTCTGAACATGCCACATTCTAAGATAAGCAAGTTGCATAAGTCATCTTATTTTGTTCTCATGGTACTCCCGCAAAAGACACCAAATTGTAACATTATTATTTAAGCTAAAACTCAAAGAAAGTAATTTTCTTACCTCCTCTGGTACTCATATTTGAATTTTCGTTCTGTGATAAAAGATGGCAGAATGCACCTTAAAGGATACTAACAGTATTTATATCTCGATTCATATTCAATAATCTTGTACAATATCCACATAATAATAAAGGGTTAGTTTCTAACAAGTGTCCTTAAATATTGGTCATCATATGGTGATGGTTTGAATGTATCAACTTTGCCTACAAAGCTTAATTATTTTATAAGTAGCTTAAAAAATCCTGCCTCCCCCGGTTTATGAGAATGTGGCCAATGTCTTTTCTAAACATAGCACAGAATGATGGCAAAAATGGTTTGAGAATTGACCTTTAATTTCAAGAATTATGTAACTGTTAAATGAACCTGTGGTATGAATATGATGCAAAATGAATTAATTAAATTTAGGCTTCCTCAGTAAATACAACAATCTAAAAAACCCCCCAGAATATGCTTCTATAAAATTCCCTAAGAGGATGTTCCTTGTACCTTCTCAAATCTGCAGCTTTCTCTATAATAAACAATTGTTTTAGTCAAATCTACATTCCTTTCCCTTGAGTCCTAGACACTGAATTAAGCCCAAACATCTTGCTCTAGTGTCAAAGAAACATCCTGCAAAGGCTTTAGGTTTCCTGTGATGCTCAGGGCACAGAGGACATTCCTGGGAGTTTGCTGATGGCTCAGGTACAAGATCTAGTTTACCTTAAGTTCAAGGATCCACTGCCTTCATTGGGACCATCCTAACACCAGCAATCACTCTATCTAGTCATGAGCATTTTGTTCATCTGGTGTATGGAGAATTCTAATATTTTCAGGATGTCAGAAGACCTTTCAATGATATTTGTGAAGCAGGGATTGCAATTTTCCCATCGTCATTATCTTTGCATGAATCCTGGAATCTGGGAATTGCTCACTGTTGAATTATATTAAACTGTTTTCATATGTCAGATTTGGAGGACAAACCAAATTGGAACATGACATTTAGCACAAGTAACTTGTTTGAATAAGTTGAACATATTCTTCTGAAATATTTTATAAGAAAACATGTTCCATAGTTTACCCAATTCATTCCAGGCCCTTGAGTCAGTGCAGTGTTTATAGTTTAGAGTTAAGTAAAATAGAATCAGGAATATGTCAGTGTTTCCATTACACCTCTTCTTTTTTTCACCCCAAAGTATTACAAGTTTATTAATATGTCCATAAAAATTAATATTCCACTGAAACCTGGCACAGAATCATAAAGTAAATGTTTATGTATCCTTTCAAATACTAATTCAGTTGTTTCTACTAATGGGAGAACTGCTAGGCATGACCATTTTCAATTCATAGTCTTTCTCAGTTAATTTATTTTGCCTTTTCTTTCAGTAATTAAACTTAGCAAGAAATAGTACCTGAAATGGACAGGAAATGAGAAAAGCCTGCGAAGAGTTTATTAATTATTCAGAAGCTTTCAACATGAAGTCATCCTAAAAAATGGAAACGGTCAAATAAAGCAAGTATAGCCAAGCAGGCAGGGTTATTTTCAGCAAAGTATGCATCCTGGATCTCTGTCAAGTGGGTAAATCAACCAGTAGCTGCTACAGGGAGGTGTTCAGGACAGAGGTGCAAATGGGGTGCTGACCGAACCCCAACTTATTTAGTGACCCAATGGTGGGGAAGCCAGGTCTCCACCAGTGCTTCAAGCTAAACGTCTGTGGTAGGAATTCTGACAAATTTAGTCTGTGGACAACAGAGGAGCCAGTGAGGACAGGTGAGAGTAGAGTGTGATGAGCACAGGGCTGGAGACCTGAAAGAACCAACGAGCCAGATTCTCTTCCTTCGTCAACTCCTATGCTGGTTCTGCTTAGGTTGAATCATTATTCTGAAATCTCTGTCTCCTTGATTCTTACCATAACTTCCTCTGAATACCTATTTTAGTAAAAAAGAGTATTGGAATTAGAAGACTTATTTGATTCAGAACCTGCCCCCACCATTCACAAGCTGTGTGATTTTGAGGAAGATACTTCATTTCTTGAATATTTTTCTTGATCTATAAAACAAATATCTAGTAAAAAGTTATAAATAAATAGTTGATAGTACCAAGTCCTGCTCCACTTACATAGTTACAGTATTAATGACACATGATATACTATTTTGTAATAGTAATATTTATATCACTGTCACTAACAGAAATAATTGCAAACATTTATTATGTGCAAGGCATGGTGAAAACTTTTAGGGTAAAATGTCTTAATTTAGTCTGTATAATGCACATCTAAACCATTTTTGGTTTTTGATTTTGAACATAAAGGATCAAGCTCTGAAAGTCTCAGCATTTTTTTACCCAATATTGACCTGTATATTTAGCAATCAAAATCTTAGATGTCTTGCTTTTTTACATATTGGTATGATAATTCCAAAATTGACATAGAAATGAAAAGGACCAAGAACAGCCACAATTTTGAAAAAAGTAAAAACAAAATGAACAAAATATTGGAAGATGTATATTAACATTGATTTCAAACATTGTAAAGTTACAGTAATCAAGACAAGGTGGTATTGGTATACAGATAGATAGACCAACAAAACAGGAAAGGAATCAAGCAACAGACCCATACAGGTATAGCCATTTAATTTTCTGTTAAGATAATAGAGTAATTTATGGGAAAAATGTGTACATATTTTTAATGAAGTACCAATTACTTGATCCAAATGGAACAAGTGTACTCTTTTTCCTATTTCACACATCATACAATAGCACTTTTTTTTCTAGTAATGGGAGGTTTAACCCAAGGTCTCTTACAAGATTTACAAGGGCTCTGAGATGCAAACTCAGCCCATTTTTACTTGTATTTTGAGACAGGATCTCACTGTTAATGCAGGCTGCCTCTGGCCTCAGCCTTGCAATCCTTCTGCTTCCAATTCCCAAGTCGCTAGGATTATAAGTATGTACCACTGCACATGGCTATACAACAGCACTTCTACATTCCCTATGGATCTAAACATAAAAATCAAAAGTCTTAAACTTCTAGGAGAGAATCTTTGTGGCATGGGGTAATAAAAATGGTAGTCTTATTGTTTGTTTTAAATATGACACAAAATTCACTACTATGAAAGAAAAAATATAAGACCTCATCAAAATTAAAAATTTATACTCTTCAAAAGATACTAGTAAAATAATGAAAATTACAAGGCATGGATAAGAAGAAATTTTTGCCAGATGTATATCTGGCAAATGATATACATGAAGAATGCATGACATAATGTTCTACATTAATAATAAGACAAAAACATTATGCAAATATTTAAATGAGTTTCTAGTATATCCTAAACTAATCTATGGCATTAGAAACTAGATCATTGACTGTCTGGGGTTGAAAGAAAAAAGGAAAGGAAAAACTTTCTGTATTTATGGCAGTTTACTAGTTTGTGAATGATTTGTTGGCAATGTGAGTGTGTAAATTTGTTATAATTCATCCTGATGCTCAGTAAAAATGTGTGGGGCAGACACATCACCAGTCCAGCCCAGATGTTCAGACAGGAAGCACTGCCATGCACATAAATAATACTTAGCTTATTATTACCTCGGGACCCTTGGGTGAGGGGCATGGACTCCTATGGCCCTTGGGAATACTGGTGGAGGGGAAAAAGGAAAAGCCTCAGTGCTTTTGTCTTGGGACAAACAGGGCTCTTTATTGCCTCTCTGCCTTTAAAAAATAATAATCTTACAAGGGCAGAGAGGAACCCAAACAAGTGTACAGGTATAACAAGTGTTAGTAGCCTAAGCATTGCAGCTTTTATTGCTGCCTCTAGGGTGGTGGTGGCTCTTCTGCCTCTGGCACTGGGACAGGAGACTGTCCTCAGCTTTGGCCTCTTGGCACTGGGCCCAGGAGGCTTTCTTCAGCTTGCTTTAAGATCTCCTCCTTCTTTGAGTGCACTATCTGGCCATCCATGGTCAATGTCTGCTGTCTGTTGTCCACAGCAGAGAGAGAGAGAGAGAGAGAGAGAGAGAGAGAGAGAGAGAGAGAGAGAGAAAGTTGCCATTCTGAAGAAAGAGAGAGCTGCTACACTGCAGGAACTTGTATATGAGCCTCAACCAATCACATTTGAGTCCTTTGTCCATTTAGTGTCCAATCAGAATGGGGTACTTACAAAGGGTTTTGTACTTTCAGTTTTCCAAATGTGAGACTAAATCCTCAAAAGCCGTTTTTCCCATTGTGGGGTTTCTGCCTAATTCTTCCCAGTTTTTCTCTACAAAAATTGTGAATTTTATTGTATTTAAATTAAATTTCAATAAAGGTGGTTAAAGAAATTGACCACAATATTTAACAATTAGTACAGACAATATTTTGAGATTGATTTTGTGTTAGATGTAGTGTATTTTTTGAGTTGGGGGTTGTTCATAAAAGAGAAAAGAAAGAACTTCCCACTTATGATTTGTTCTAATATGGTAGTATCATTAATGGTAATGCCAGTCATGGAAAAAGAGTAGTCATTGAATATGGAGATGCAGGTGTCTCTGTGGTATAATGACTTGCCTCTCTTTGGGTATATTCCCAGTAGTGGTATAGTTGGGTCATATGGCAGTTCTATTTTTAGTTTTCTGAGGTATCTCCATAGTGATTTCCAAAGTGGTTGAACCAATTTACAGTCCTACCAACAGTGTAAGAGGGCTCCTTTTCCTCTGCAACCTCACCAGCATTTTTTATTATTTGTTTTGTTGATCTTGGCCATTCTTACTGGAGTTAGGTGGAACCTCAGAGTTGTTTTGATTTGCATTTTCCTAATGGCAAGGGATATTGAGCAGTTTTTCATGTGCTTCATGGCCTTATGAATTTCTTCATTTGATAACTGTCTATTCAATTCCTTGGCCTACTTGTGTATTGGATTGTTTGTTATCTTGGGAATTGCTTTCTTGAGTTCTTTGTAAATCCTAGAAATTAGTCCATTGTTAGATGTGTACAGTGAAACTTCATGAATATATTGGAAAAATATGGTAATATAACCCAAATAAGCATTTAAATTTTTACCACATATTAACCATATAGCTCCATAAACTTTGTAGGTTGATGAAAGTGTTGCTAGAAGCAATCGATGTAAAGGATGCAAAATGGAAAAAACCAATAATGTATTACTCTATACTCCATCATCATTTACTAATAAAGGGAGAAAAATAGCAGTAAGGAGAAGAAGCTGGTTTGAAAATGTGGGGTTGGGATTTAGCTTAGTTGGTAAAGTGGTACTCTGTGGTCTCTGAGGTCCTGAGTTTGATTATCAGTACTGAAAAAATGGGAGAAGGATATGGCAATCCACTCCCAAGGCAATCCTGAAATAATCAGCCATTGAAAACCACGTAAGGGTTGCTATGAGTAGGACACGATCCATTGGCACCTAACAACAGTCAAATTTTAAAATGTTTAGTCTTATTTGAGACTATGGGATATTTAAGAAAAATGCCAAGTACAAAGTTAAGTATGAGGGCCACCGGGCCAGCAGAGATATCTTGGCTGAACATGGAGATTTGAGAGTCAGAACTCCAGGAAGCAATTAATCCGTAAAATAGGTCGGATTGCAATGGAGAATTTGTAGTGAGCCAATAAGAGGCCTAAGACAGAGCTGCAAAGACCGCAGGATTAGGGGTGAAGAAAGAAATGTCTGTGAATGAGAGCAAATTCATGTTACTGGGCAGCTAGAATAAAACCAGGAAAGTAAAACATCACTGAAGTTAAATTTGAGTAAAATGCCATAGTTGATAAAAGAGGTGACACATAGCCCCTCTGACTTCAAGGCGGCAGAGCAGTACAATCTTCCCAGGTACCAGGAAGGAACAAAAGAAAAATATGAGTGTGTACATCTGATATCTATACATTTTACAGTAAATTTCCCCATCTTGTTTGCAGCCTCACATCTCATCCCTGTCCTCTATTGTTACACATATTTTTGCTAGATTCCATGGCTCCCCAGGATTCTTAGTGGCAAATTTGGTTATTTCTTCTGCATGCATCTTTGTGCTAATTTAAATGTAAGCTCTGCTCTGCTCTAGCAGTAATTAGTGCTTTTGTCAAACAGAATTCTGTGGACTTGCTTATCGGCTGATGTCATTTTTGTACCTCTTCATTATTTAGAATTAAGTAAATTTAAAGTCTCCCATATACTACTAATTTTAGTAGGATGTTGAGAAAGAGGCTAGAAATACGTGAGTATTGATTATTACTTTTTAATGGGCATAAAGCAATTATGTTTAATTTACTCCTTTTATACTCATTTATTTCTATGTCCTGAATAATAAATAATTGCATATATATATACTACGGAGTTTTATTCAAACATGTAAAAGAACAAAATTATGTCATTTCTCAAAAAAACTGGATGGAACTAGTGATCACCATGTGAAGCGAAATAACTCAGACTCAGATAAATATGTTTTGTCTCACATGTGGGCTCTAGACACACACACACACAAACACAAACACACACACATATGTATGTCATGCAAGACATAGAAGGAATGTTTGGGAGGAAGATGGAGAAAAAAGGATGAGGAGTAGCAAAACAAGAGGGTAATGAGGTGAAGAAAGATAGCAGCAAGATTTTAATGGCCCTCAACAAGTACCGATATATAAGAATCTATAAACATGACTCATAGAACATAGGGTTTCTAAAGGCAAACTAGATGAAGAGTTAACAAAGATAAGCTACCCTAATATCGCCATGCTTCATGGTCCCATTTGAGAGCTCAGACCAGTTCTACTCTTCAGAACCTGTGAGCTGAAAGAAAGAAGAGGTCTTTGCAGAAAGACACTGCTCCATTATCATAAGCAATCATAGTGGTGATCTCCCCAGACTTTCCCCAAACATACATATGAATTTTGCATGGTATAATGGGGAAAGATAAAAGCCCATATTTGCCAGGTCTTCTGGATACAAGCTTAAAACTGATGTGAATACTCAAAAAACAAAACTGCTATTGTGGCTCTCCAGTTAGATGAGAGGTATAATAATTGGATTCTTGTTACTAGCCAGGTTCACAATGTACCCATATGTATACATACAAAATGTTCACTCCCTTGCTTTCTAAGTGTGTGTGTGTGTGTGTGTGTGTGTGTGTGTGTGTGTGTGTGTGTATACATTGGGGACCCAAAAACCTGAAATTTATTTATAAAAATTGTATGTTTATTTTTATATGTTCAAACTTCAGGCATCTTCAAGATACTGTCCATTTGATGCAATACAATTATTGAGATGTTTGTTCCACTGCTCAGAACAGGCTTCGAACACATCAGTTTTGATGCCTTTAAGTGTTTCTGTCAGGTTTTTGTCATTGTTGTTGTTTTCTTGTTTTTTGACCTCCTCCACATCAGAAAACATTTCTCTTTGAGGATTTCTTTCATCAGAGAAACAAACAAAAAGTCACATAGGATGAGGTCAGGTGAATAGGAAGGGTGGGGCATAAGGGTCATTCTGTTTTTGGTCAAAAACTGCTGAACACTTAGTGTGGTGTGGGCAGGCACATTGTCATGGTTGAAGAACTAGTCATCTGTTTGCTACAACTCAGGATGTTTTTTTTCTGCAAATTATGATGCAACTTTATCAAAATTTCCAGATAATAAAAACTTTGGTTGATGTTTGACCCAGAGAAACAAATTCCGAATGCACAATCCCTTCACATCAAAGGAAGAGATGATCACTGATTTTGTGTTCATTTCCAGTAATTTTTGGGTTACCTCTCTTACGCACACACACATATTTGGAATGGATATACATGGAGCAGGCAGAGCCCTAACATTGATTCTTTGACATATGAAGTGAAAGCAATTGCAATAGTAATATTACCATACTGTCTTGGATCCTTTGTAGCTTGCTAGTCAGAACTGGTCTTACTGAACTCAACTTCCAGGCTGGTATCCTAATAGAAATGTCTATTCTGAGGCCCAGCATCTCAACCCAGACACATTATTTGATTTCTCCTTTTCAGTTTTCTCAGTGTCTCATCAAGTAAAAATCTGTTTGTCCACGGACACCAAGAAATAGTTTACAATATGGTTATTTTGAGATCTAGGTAGAAATTGCTTGTCAATAACTGTAAGGGGTCTGAGATTTTATTATACTTGCAAGCTAACAAATTGTCCTGCCACAGTTGTAAGTCAAGAATTAGATCAAGAGTACAACTTCCATGTATTCCAATAATTCCAACACTGGATGTGTAACCAAAGGAAAGGACACCAGTGACACAGAGCCTACTTTATGTTTCATTTTCCTTTCCCTAAAAGTTCTATGGGAGTGAAATGGAGTAGCCCAGTAGATCTCGTGTACACACAGGGTTTGTATCCCAGTTGAAGAGCTTTAAACTTAGGAAACCCCATTTAATTTGAATCCAAGCAAATCTACTTGATCTCTGTCTTAGAGGGAGACATTATGTATATTATACTTGACAGTAAATAAATCTTCCTTGTGGTTTTGGAGGCAGACATTTTTATTTAAGGCTGTTTACCACCCCAACACCATTAACAATTTTCTTGGACAAAGGTAAGATGTGCAAAAATGTGAGAAATTATCTCCTAGCATTAGTCTGTCCTCTTTCAAATTTTTAAAGAAAAATTAACATATGAAACACAAGAATTAGACTCTGGATTATTGACACAGCTTTTACTACAGTGGAACACCACCTCTACTATTAACAAAAAGAGGTACAATTTTTACACTAATTTTTGTATTTGTCTAGAAATTTATACTGTTCCTATTTTTATTGTTTCATATACCTTCTGATAAAATTCACACTCCAAATCAAGCAAATATATTTTGTGTGGTTAGTTGATACCATTTTTCTAGGTCGCAAGAAAACTCCCATTTGGAAAATGGTGATGCATCTATCTGTAGTATCATTACTTTTGAAAATGCAGACATCAAATGAGGGTGAGATTTTCCAAACAGACCTGATTCCATATATTTTTCCAACTCATTTCAGCCAAGGGATAAATTGGCATCTTTTCTAATGTGAGCACATAATGGAAAGAACATCAGCTTGAGGTCCAGGGGACTCATGTTCTAATCCCATTTCTTCCATTAGCTTGCTGTATAACCTTGGACAAGCAAATAGGACTTTAGGTAGCACAGAAAAAGAATCACTTATAAACAAGTCAAGCCAAAAGAGATGAAAGAAGCTTTGCCAACTTAAATCATATATTTGGCTTCGAATTTCAAGTTGGATGTTTTTCTGTATAAGCAGAAAAATATTCCTCCATGTGAGAAACAGGCTATTTTACTGTAGTTCTTCTTTGAGACAGAAAAAAGGATATAAGAGAAAATATTAACATTTTAATACATTTTCTAAACTTGAAACTGTGGAATTATTCAACCTTTTATGTCAAATATATTAGGACACCAGTACAGAATATCATTGTTGTTGTAGTTGTTATTGTTAGGTGCTGTTGAGGCTGGGTCAGACTCATAGTGACCCTATATACAACAGATGAAACACTACTGTCAGTGCTTGTCTGCTATTCATAGGGTTTCCAATGGCTGATGTTTTTGTGGGAATGGGTTGCAGAATCCTTCTCCCAAGCCTACAACACCTGGTGTTCCCAGGCAGTCTAACACCCAAGTACTCACCAGGTCTGACCCTGCTTAGCTTCTGAGATCTGATAGGATTGGATGCCACAGTGGTATGGCTGAGGGCATGAAATATCATAGAAATTTTAAATCAGAGAAACTCTAAAAATTTATATCCTATATATTTGAAAAATTTCCCCTTCACTTTGAAAATATCATATTTCTTATTTCAAAATGGGACTATCTGTCATCTCTCATTACCATAGTCACCACCCTAGATTTACTGAGAGGATTAATACATTAGTGTCTTAATTGAGCTCCAGGATTGTAGCTTGTTTCCAGTCTAAACTCATCCTTTTAATCATGTTAAAGCTTAAACCATTAGAAGAAAGCATAAGGAAAACACCCATGGCATTGGTCTAAGCAATTTTTTTTTTTTGGTTATGGCCTCAGAAACACAAGCAACAAAACAAACAAAAATGACAAATGGGATTACATCAAACTAAAAAGCTCCTGAAAAACAAAAGAAATAGCTGATAGAATTAAGAGACTACTTACAGAATAGAAAAAAATGTTGGCACAGCGTTCATTCAATGGGGAAGTAAAATTCAGGAGATGTAAGGAACTCTAACAGCAAACATAATAAAAATCTGATTTAAAAATGAGACAATGATCTTAATAGCTATTTTTTCAAGATATACAAATGGTTAACAAATATTTAACAAAATACTCAAAGCAACTAATCACCAAAGAGATGCAAATCAAAACTACAATGAAGTATCATCTTAACCCACTTACAATGCCTATAATCAACAAGACAAAAAATGACAAATGCTTTTGAAGATACAGAGAAAAAATTCTCACATATGGTTGATGGTGATTAAAGTATGCCTGCAGCTGTGGCATCCGACCCTGTCAGATCTCTGAAGCTAAGCAGAGTCGGGCCTGGTTAGTGTTTGGATGGGAGACTGTCTGGGAACACCAGGTGTTGTAGGCTTGGGAGAAGGACTCTGCAACCCATTCCCACAAAAACAATCAGACATTGAAAACCCTATGAATAGCAGAGAAGCACTGACAATAGTGTTTCACCTGTTGTACATAGGATTGCTTTGAGTTGGATACCAACTTGATGGCACCTAAAACCAACAACAATATAAGTACAGCCATTATAGAGAAGAGCAGGAAATCATCTCAAAAGCAAGAAATGGAACTTCCATGTGATCCAGTTGTTCTGCTACTGGGTATATAACCAAAGGACAGGAAATCCGTATGGCGAAGAGATACCTACAATTCTCATGTTTATTGCTGCACCATTCATAATAGCTAAGCTATGTAGTCATGCTATGAGTCCATCTACAGATGAATGGATAAGAAAAATGTGATATATATATCACATATATCATATATATGAGAATATATATATATATATTCTGGGATATTACAGGAGAAGGACATATATGAGAACATATATATATATATTCTGGGATATATATATTATGGGAGAAGGACCTGGCAATTCACTTCCAAGGCAATCCTGAAACAGTCAGTCATTGAAAACCCTATGAGGGTCGCTACGAGTGGGATACCGACTCGACAGCACCTAACAACAACAACAACAACATCATAGGATATTACTCATCTATAAAAAATAAAATATTGTCATTTGCTGCTCCATGCATGGAACTAAAGGACATTATGTTTAGTGACATAAGTCAGGCAAAGAAAGTTAAATACCACATATTCTCACTTATATGCAGAAAGGTAAAAAGGCTGATCTCATGGAAGTAGAGAGTACAGTAATTATTACCAGATACTGGAAAGAGTGAGAGTAGGGACTAATGGAGGGAGGATCCTTAATGGATACAATGTGTAGTTGGATATGAAGAATAACCTCTAATGCCCAGTAGCATAGTGGAGTAACTATGTTGTTGTTGTTAGGTGTCTTTGAGACAAGTACAACCCATAGTAACCTTCATAGAGTTTTCAATGGCTGATTATTTTGGGAGTGGATTGCCATGTCCATCTCCCATTTTTGTGGCACTGGGATCAAACTAAGGGCCTCAGAGAGCACAAAGCAGCACCCTACAAACTGAGCTCAATCCCAGACTTCCCTTGGAGTAATTATAGTTGGCAGCAAGTAATAATATATTTAAAATTAGCTAGTGGAGAGGACTTTACATGTTTCCAACACAAATGATAAATGTTTACGGTAATAGGTGCAACAGCTACTCTGCTCTGATTATCACACATAGTATACATGTATTGAAACATCACACTGTGCTTCATAAATATGTACAATTATTATTGGTCAATTATGGAAAAATTTAAAACGTTAAACCACCTCTGTCTATTGGAATAAGTCTAAATTATCCATCTTGATGTTTCTAATTCAGAATTACTTGCCTAGTCAAATTTATCTATATCAAAAGGAAATTCTCATCCCAGTCTGGTGAATATACTTATTTGTGCCTTCCTTGCATTTTCATTTCAACCTCCATGCTTTATTTATTTAGAACTTTCTGCTGTATTATATCGACCTATTTGACCTCAACTTTTCTTTAAAAACCCAGTTCTATATCTGCTTCTTCTCTGAAACATTCTTTGATCTTTTTCTCACATCTTAGATATCTTTTAGTAATGTTTCTAGAATTAGGAAACTAATCTGAACCATGCTATTTTTGTGTTTTGCTTTCTTATTTTTGTATAGGTTCAGTTTTTTGTTTTTTTGAGAGGAAGAACTTAACTTCCTTACTCCAGAAGCCCTTAACTCTTATTTTCCCTGGTTGATTGAATTATGCCTTGATATGACTCTGTTTACCATGTATTTTTTGCCTTCATTATTTTTCACCATAACAAAGTTGGAATATTCCTTTGTTGTTCTTCTATACCATGAAGGTGATATGGAGAGATGTGGTTTTGTGAGCTAGAGCAGGAGTTGTTTCCTAAGTTTACACAAGTCTCTTTCTTCACTAACAGTTTCTATTATCTAGTGAGGATTGAGCACAGAATTTTAGACTCACTGATTTGAGAATTATTGTTGTTAGGTGCCGTCGAGTCAGTATCCGACTCATAGTGACCCTCATAGGGTTTTCAATGGCTGATTGTTTCGGGATTGCCTTGGGAGTGGATTGCCAGGTCCTTCTCCCATTTTTGCGGTGCTGGGAATTGAACTCGGGACCTCAGAGACTGCAGTGCAGTGCTCTACCCACTGAGCTAGATCCCAGCCCTTGAGAATTATTAGTTAGCTTTGAAATTGAAATTTCAATAGAGAAATAGAGGACAATTCAGATTAAAGTAGGTTAGCTAGAAGATGGATACAGTATCTAAAAACTTATTCAGATAATCATTATTCCACTCACTAAACTCCTTGTTCAACTAAAAGAATATAAGTCTCTAATTGTTCTTATGTTTTCATGTCTTGTATTTTTCTAAACCTTTCTTACAGTGTTGATTAGGTATTATTTATAAATCAGAAATCCATAATGTTACTTTCTTGATGAAATCAACTGAAGACTTCTAACGTACTTGGTATAGGATTAGATCCTATTTCATATGATGGCTCATAAGGAAATATCATTTATTTATCCAATGGCATCTCACACTACTCCCTCACTCTTGCTAATGCTTATGTCTTACTTATGACAAATGCAACACAGTTTTTTAAAAAACACAAATAGTATTGAAAACAATCACCAAAGAGACAGTCAGACATTATATGTCTCCTATGATCATTCTTTCCAAAAATGTAGAACCTGGACCTGATTAAATTGTTTCAATCTAAGTACAAATTTCAGAAAACATGAGACTAAAGAAATTCATGAACCTATCTCAAACTTAAAAAAAAAAAAACAAAAAACCGAGCTGGAGATGCAGCTCAGTAGTGCATTGGCTGTCTAGCACACATGAGGCTCTTGATCCAACCCCCAGTACTTAAAAAAAAATAGACTGCTAGAAATTCTAAGGAATAATACCCTGACTTCTTTAATAAATAAATTATGATGTGAAAAAATGTGATGGAGGAAATTCTACAGAGTAAAAGTAATTTAAGATATATTATTTACTTGTACCATACAGATTTTGTTTGCATTCTTATTGAAGCAAAGAAACTACTAAAAATAAAACTATTTTGATAAGACATAGAGCATTTGAACCCTGATCATGTATCAGATAATAAGGAATTGATTTTAGTTTTTCATATCTGCCTATTCTATTTTCCCCTATGAGTCTGACAGCTTATTGTGTTGTCGGGGCTTGCCTGTTGCTGTGATGCTGAAAGCTATGTCACCAATATTTCAGATATCAGCAAGGCTACCCATGGTGGACAGGTTTCAGCAGAGCCTCCAAACTAAGACAGATAAGGAGAATAACCTAGCATCCCACTTTCAAAACAACTAGCCATTGAAATTCTATGAATAGCACGGAAGAACTGTCAAATATAGTGCTGGAAAATGAGCCCATCAGGGTATAAGGCATTCAAGAAATGACTGGGGAAGAGTTGCCTCCTCAAAATGGAGTCGAACTTAATGACAGGAATGAAGTAAAACCTCTGGGACCTCTTTTTGCTGATGTAGCATGACTCAAAATGAGAAGAAACATAGTGGCTGCAACATTGCACTCAAACATAAAAAGATTGTGTGCATGGCACAGTGTCAGGTAGTGTTTTGTTCTATTGTACATAGGGTCACTATGAGTTGGATCTGTCTCAATGGCATCTAAAATAACAAAATCCTATTTTGTATTTTTTAGAGTTCTTATCTTTTAGAGGTATGTACTGAAGTAGACAACAACAAAGCTGGAATAATGACAAATGATATGTTGTTAAGGATTAACTTCATCATAATTTGAGGGGTTTTGTACAATAAAATAAATGGAGATAAAGATTAAACAAGATCGGCCATGAGTTGATAATTATTAAGGCTGGGAGGCAATGACATATGTTATGCATTTTGAATACGTTCAAAATGAACCAGAAGAGTAGATAAAAAGAATTAATCCTTGACTTTTGTAAAAGTTAATTTTAAAAACAGATAATCAGATAAAACTGCTTAAATGTGAAAATTTTAAAGCCGAGATCTGCTATTTAGAGTGATGCAGAACAGCTAGTCTAGGGAGAAAAATTTACTGTTATATGGTCCCATTTCTTCTGAGACAGACAAGCATATCTCCTTCCCAGAACTTTGAAATCCAATGTATACTTTCACTTCTCTGCACAGTCATATTCCATCCTTGTCCAGAATTGTTTCATAATGCTGGCCAAAGGCCTATAATCTACAAATTTGAAGGCCTCAAGGCTTCAAATGTTACCTCTCAAAATGCAGTAGACATTTACAGGTATTGACTATGTTATCATGTATTGGCAAAACAACTTTCAAATATACATACCCTTTAACTAAGAAATTACACTTTTCATAATTTGTACTAGTTAAATCACAGGGCATATTGTACCAGGTGCATGCATAAGATGTTCATTCAGCATAATTTATTAAATTGAAAATTTGTCGGTCAGTTTACTTGGCCAATATGTCATTATAAAGTAAGTGATTAAACAGTATTTACAGTGTGAGACTATATGTTCAAATACCTTTTTGTGTAGTGAGAGTGTTTGTGTATGTGTGTTTGTATATGTTGCTTTATTCTAATTTTTCTGTTGTTACTCTTCATCATCTATCTTTCTTTCTGAGCCTCTTAAACCATGTAAGGTATTGTTGCCTTCCTAACATCTTGTAAAGGTGACCATATTCCTGGATACTACATGCCATGGATTGAGTTTGGTACCTTCAAATATATATATAATTTCCATAGTACTTCAAAATGTGGCTTTTGTGGAAATATGATTACTGCAGATACACTTACGAGGAGGCCATACTGGAGTAAGGAAGATTCATAATCCAATATAACTGGTGTTCTTATAAAAAGGGGAAATTTGGGTACAGAGACATATACAAAGAATGACATGTAATGATGGAAGTTGTGCTTCTGTAAGCCATGCATCTATGAGAAGCTTAGAGAAAAGCTTGGAAGGGGCTCAGGTGCCTTCAGAAGGATTGTGACTTTGCTGATACCTTGATCTCAGATGCCCAGCCTCCAGAAATATGAGACAATAAATTTTTGTGGTTTAAGTTCCTCAGTCTATGATACTTATTATGACAGTCCCAACAAACTAACATGGTATCTTGCAAGTCCCTAACTTAAATTCTTCTTTCTATTATTACACATTTCATCTTTTCTCTGGAATGGTGTTGTCAGAACAGTACTGGCCAACAGAATGTTTGGCTGTGGTAAAATATTCTATCTTCTGTGCAAATGGGCACCTGAGCTAAATGTGATTTTTGTGACTAAATGTGACTATTGAGCATTTGAAATGTAGCTACTATATCTGAGAAACAAATTTTAAATTTTTATTAAATTTTTATTAATTTGTTGTTGTTGTTGTTGTT